>JAFIRS010002542.1:0-204953 GCA_018342105.1 Gonioctena quinquepunctata
AGTGGTGGGGGAGAGCCAGAACCGGCTTAAATCTCCTACTACTTGTCTACCAGACCCAATTTACTACTGTCATCTATTAGATGTCACCTCTGTGTATATGGGGATCTCAAAGTACTATAATGTTTTTTTATACTTTTTAAACGTCGCTGATATGTGGGGCTAATATGTTCATTCCATAATATCCAAAAAAACCATCAACGTTGAAGAATCGATTAGAATGTCATGTAAATTGGGATATATTTTCAGTTATTTATGTTTAGTTCCAGACTTCAATTGAATTACTTCAGGCCATTCAACAAAGGGGAGGGGAAATTCTCAAAGTCAGTCAGGATATAAATAGAAGTGCTTTTTTTCTCAATCTCTATGCATATCGAAAACATAAGTTTTAATCATCAGCAGAATGGTAGAAGGTTCAGCAATAATCTGGTAGAAAAAGAAGTAATAACATCACATGAATTCACCAAAAAGAAAGGGACAAAGAAATGAGGGATGGGTCTACATTATGTATCGTTAAACAGGAAAAAGGTCTTATGCATCAAGACAGCTGACTACAAAAACCTAAACAATAGGAGTATGTTGGTCGCATATCCATAAAAAAATATCTACTTCCCTGGCTAATGCCTCGACGAACGTCCTTTGCAAATGTTTGTTGAGAAATGTATCAATATTAACCACTTCGCTTAGGCTGACCACCTGTAGACGGGTTTCGGGGTATTTGCCCCTCATCAGTACAGGGTGGGTCAAGCAGACAATGATTAATGTCTGCGTTACCTGACTTAAATAATTAATATCAATCCAATTTCAAAGCATTTGCTGGAAAAGAATTAGCAGAACTGAGCTAACGCATTCTCAACACAACTAGTGCAGCTAAAACATTACCAATGAATGTCATCCTCAATCCCAGGATAGAAATAACTGCAATAAGAGACAGAAATCTGTAACATTCTTGATAGTCAGCTATAATTTCATTAAAAATGATAAATGTCTTATTCCTCAAGACAGCTGACTACGAAAGTCTATACAATAAGTGTATGTTGGGACATCAAAAAACAACTACTTCCCTGGATAATACCTCGATGGATCTGCGACAAACATACACCTATTTAACAATAAAAATTATTTAAGCATACTAAATATGAAAATAAAAAATTGAAAAAATTCAGACACTAACTGAACAGATGAATGAACAATAATCCGCTTGAAAAAAAATTTTATCACAATTTTTCAATTAGTTATTCAATAGTTAATTAATAATTTTTTTCTGCTTGAACATGAACATTGCAAGTGTGATAATTGTTAAACTATAAATTTAAGATTTTTTTCCTCTCTTGGAGCAATTCTTGAAAGGCTTCAGAATAGAACCCCGTTGGATAAATTAAAAAAATTCATTTTCAGTTTTTATTAAAAATTTTCGTTGTTGCAAAATTAAATACTTAAATTAATCATTGAAAAAAATGTTTTTTTTCGAATATTATTAACGATCCGTTTTTATGTTATCAGAAACTGCATAGAAATAATTTTTGAAAATTTGTTTCTCTAATTGTTTAAAAAATTGTTATAAACAAATGCGTTGTTTATAAGATAATTGTTTTTTTTTTGGAATATCAATCTTTGATACAAATAATGAAAAAAAATGAAATTGTTCCATAAAAAAAAAATGTATTGCCTTAAAACGCATTTGTTAATTAACAATTATTTTCTCCAACTTCTAATTAATATTAAGGAACCATTTTTTCTTAAAAATCATTATTTGTTTTTCTTCTTGATATAAAACAAATCTCATTTTATTTAATTTCTCATTGTTTATGCAATAAACAATTTGTTATAAACAAATAAATTTTTACCTTATTTTTTTTCTATTCTACTTCCTGTCACAAAAACAGACATGATTTTATTTTTTTTATTTTTTTTCATATTATTTTTTTTATTTTTAAATATAAGTTCTCTGTAACTTCGTCATTCTTACCTGGTTTTTCATCCTTAAAATTATTATAATTTATAAACTAATCGAGATACGATGAAAATACTTATTTATTCTCCATTAGATAAAGAACAAATTTAGCTGAAAAGTTTGGTTGTTACTCATTTATTTATTCAATTTATAGCAATTGTTGATGAAAAATACTTAGGGAGAAATTTTTTTTTTGCTTTAATGTTTAAAAATCTTATCAACTATTAAAAATATTTGGTTTCAATAAATATCGAATCTAAAAATCGTATATTTATTGGTTGAGGCGGGGAAGCCTCTGGGCTATAGTGCATAAAAATAAATAAAATCACAAGCTATTCTCTAACGTTTTCGATCATCAGATCATCATCAGGAGAATTCTGAAAGTGAAAGGAATATAATTAAATGATAAAAAATATAAAATGCATGTTCTCTGATAATCTAAGGGACATGTGATAATAAATTCCACTCACTTGTCAGAATTTCACAGAAAGTAAAGCTTATCGAAGACCGAATTTTGTGAAACATTATCATATATGATTAACTATATATGTGAAACTATTCTGAAATGGAACAAACAACAAAAATCATGAGCAGCAAATGTCTGACCATACAATTAAACCAGAGGGATATGTCAACAGAACGAACGCCAAATTTAAATATAACCAAAGAGTAGGAATGTAATTCAAAGGATAAAGAATATCAGAGAAGGAACAATTATGTTATTAATTTTATAACGATTTGAAAATGGGATTAAAAATGCTCTGATTCAAGTGAATTTGAGTGTTGACACAATCTTTATTCTTAGAAATTTCTCTTAATATTTCCAGATCTTCCAACAGATCTGATTTAAGGTTATTATTGTCGACGTTATGTAATAATTGAAACCATTGGAAAAATCGAAGTTATGGTTGTGGTCTTTCAAATGAGCTCCAAAACTAGAGGTAGAAGGCCTGTTTATGTGTTCTTTAATTCTTGTAGAAATTTTCCTGATAGTTTTTCCGATATAAGAGGTATTACAGTTATTGCAGAAAAGTTTATAGATGCCACTTTTGTCCACTTATATCGGAAAAACTATCAGAAAAATGTCTACAAGAATTAAAGAACACATAAACAGGCCTTCTACCTCTAGTTTTGGAGCTCATTTGAAAGACCACAACCATAACTTCGATTTTTCCAATGGTTTCAAAATATTACATAACGTCAACAATAATAACCTTAAATTAGATCTGTTGGAAGATCTGGAAATATTAAGAGAAATTTCTAGGAATGAAGATTGTGTCAACACTCAAATTCACTTGAATCAGAGCATTTTTAATGCCATTTTCTAATCGTTATAAAATTAATAACATAATTGTTCCTTCTCTGATATTCTTTATCCTTTGAATTACATTTCTACTTCTTTGGTTATATTTAAATTTGGCGCGTGTCGTTTCTCAGTTGACATATCCCCCTTCTGGTTTCATTGTATGGTCAGACATTTTGCTGCTCATGATTTGTTGTTGTTTGTTCCATTTCAGAATAGTTTACACATTATATAGTTAATCATATATGATAATGTTTCACAAAATTCGGTTCTTCGATAAGCTTTACTTTCTGTAAAATTCTGACAAGTGAGTGGAATTTATTATCACATGTCCCTTAGATTATCAGAGAACATGCATTTTTATTATTTTTTCATCATTTAATTATATTCCTTTCACTTTTCAGAATTCTCCTGATGATGATCTGATGATCGAAAACGTTAGAGAATAGCTTGTGATTTTTATTTATTTTTATGCACTATAGCCCAAAGGCTTCCCCGCCTCAACCAATAAATATACGATTTTTAGATTCGATATTTATTGAAACCAAATCTAAAAGTGCATACAACTCCCCTCCTTTCCATTAACTATTAAAAATATGACTACCTCCTTCAAGTATCTTATCAATTATTGTTCATTACTCAACATTTTTACCTTTTACATTTTAATATCACTTAATTATACTTCGAACTCTGAATATTACTATGTAAACAAAAAATTTTTGCAGAGTTCATTAGCCTAAGCGTATTAGAAAGGAAGAATGATCTTTACATTGTTTTTCATTTAACAAAATTCATTTATAAGTAGTTATTAACATTTATAATATTTTTTTTACATTTTATTTTACATTCCGTTTATTTTTTTGAACGTTTCTTTGATGGTGGCTCGTAGTCTACAGTTTCTTCTTGTCTTATGCTTTCATCGTTCTCTTCGTCCCCCAGCAAAATATAAGGTAAACATTTATTTGTTTATAAAAATTGTTCATTGCATAAACAATGAAAAAAAAATAATATTAAAATTTTTAAAAAAAATAACCTTAATATTAATTAGAAGTTGGAGAAAATAATTGTTAATTAACAAATGCGTTTTTAAGCAATAAAAAATTTTTTTGGAAAATTTTTCTTTTTAAAATAATTATTTGTATCAAAGATTGAAATTACATAAATAAAAATTCAATTATCTTATAAACAACGCATTTGTTTATAACAATTTTTTAAACAATCAGAGATAAAAAAAATTAAAAATTATTTCTATGCGGTTTCTGATAACATTAAAACGTATCGTTAATAATATTTGGAAAAAAAAAATTTTTTCAATGATTAATTCAAGTATTTAATTTTGCAACAACGATAATTTTTAATAAAAAACTGAAAAATGAAAACTTTTCAATTTTTCTAAATTTTTCTAACGGGGTTCCATTCTGAAGCCTTTCGAGAATTGCTCCAAGAGAGGAAAAAAATCTTAAATTTATAGTTTAACAATTATCACACTTGCAATGTTCATGTTCAAGCAGAAAAAAATTATTAATTAACTATTGAATAACTAATTGAAAAATTGTGATAAAATTTCAAGCGGATTATTGTTCATGCATCTGTTCAGTTAGTGTCTGAATTTTTTCAATTTTTTATTTTTATATTTAGTATGCTTAAATAATTTTTATTGTTAAAGTGTCCAAAGTGGGCGCGGCTTGCCCAAGCCAGAGTACCCGTTTTTGGCCGTATTTTCATCCCTCTGGGAAAATTATAAATATTAATCCTACAATTCCGGGAATCAAAACTTTTTTTTAGGAAATTTGAAAAATCTTGATTAGTTTTTGAGATATTTGCAAAGAACCAAAGCCCCCTTTTTTTTAGTTAATTGTTAATAACTTTTACAATTTTTGCAAGCGTAACTTCATTTTTTTCAAAAATCATCTAGATGTCATTCCAAATCGAATGACACCTCGATCATAATTTTCGGAGACTGCTGAAAAAAGTTGGTCCAAAAAGCACTTGTTGACTAGACATTGTATATGTTTTTGTAGTGAGCTGTCTTGAGAAATAAGACATTTTTCATTTTTAATTAAATTATGGCTGGCTATCAAGGATGTTACAGATTTCTGTCTCTTATTGCAGTAAGTTATGTATGTTAGAACTTGAACCAACATTCGATGTTTTTTCTCTACCTCATTTTGGGTCTAATGGGAGAAAATAAATTTCATAAAAATAAACTATCTTTGTCTTATTTCGGTACAATTACAAACAATCTTTCAGAACGGCAGTCAGGCGAGGAAGTGATGATCTTATAATAATTCGCAAAGACATATTATATCGTGAGAAAACTATATTCGTTTTGCTAATTTTTGGGAGAATCAGAAATGAACGGAAGATCAAACAGAGGTACAGAAAATGAATTGAAAATTCATTTAGATATATCGGGATTAATAGAAGTGTTATTCAAAGGTAATGTAAGTAGATGAAAGACAAAAATCCAAACAGATTTAGGCAGTCGAAATCCAATTGTTCATCAACACAGAAGGAATCTTGATAATTTTTTGTTTTGTTTTTCATGTTCTTCAACAACAGAATCTTACAGAATCTTGTACTATTCTGTTGGGAACGAAAAGTTTTCGGAATGCATACAGATTGAACAAATTCTCCTCCCTTTAGAATTTGGGATCTCCACTTCAGAAAATGTCCCCTCTTTCTGAATTCGGTGACTTTACTTCGAGAAATGAACTACTTTCGTCAACTTCGAACCATGTTTTCGTGAATATAATGGTTGATAAAATATGACAAGGCCTTAGGATTATTTACTCAGTCAAATATGTTGATTCCTTTCACTTTGTATGCCTGGTATCAATAGTTACTTTTTTACAGGGATTACCGCTTTTTCTATTTGCTCAAAATGAATGGAAAAGTAACATGTAACCACTAAGAAATACACTGACAACAAACCCCTCTACAGACAACATGAACTACCTTTCACCAAAAAAACAAAAAACTTCAAAACTGTTACGGCTTGCTACTCTCGAGTTCACAGTACACTTTTCTTCACCTTGTATCCTCAGTATCATTATTGTGGGTTTCCTGCACTTAAACTGACTCTTGTTTTTGTATCGAATCAACACTTTAGCGAAATCACATGCCTACATTATGGCCAAGCATTACACCAAGAACTAACCCAACAGTCTAAAGACAACGTCCTCCAGCACGGCAATCAGCCCACCTGAAGAAGCATGGGCGCCACTTATGGACATATGCATATAGCCGGTACACCTCCATGGTACCGTGTACCAAGTCGATATACATTTTTTTCGAACGTCATTGAGGTGGGGGCTGTATCGACTGAAGAAAATATTAGTATAGATGCTTGGTTCGAAATATCGACTGCAAGAATATTCTCAGAGAGAAAGGTTTGAAAATAGCACGGGTGTGATAAGGTACAAAAACGAGTTGTTTACTATATTTTTTCTACAACCATAATTCAGAACACGCTTTCCTGCATAGTTTTACGTTCGCAAACTTTATCAATTCTTATAATCATTGAAATATGACATAGCACAGTGGTCCCCAGATTCGCACCTTTTTTCGCGGAATTGCTTCTAAGACTAACGAGAATCATGGGAAAAATATTTGAAAAATCTTGTCACAAAGGGGTGGTTTTTAAAATGGGTGATTCGAAAAAAAAAGCAGATTCGAATCTTTTTTTCGCGCGCGGAATTGTTTCTAAAGCTGACGAGAATCATGGGAAAAATATTTAAAAAACATGTCACAAAGGGGTGGTATTTAGAAGGGGTGGCCTTCTTTTTGCTGAATTGTTTTCAAAGCTCACGAGAACCATAGGAACATTTGCCGCAAAGAGGTTGGTTTCAAAAGGGGTTACTTTGGTATTAAATCAAATGCTTTAAATGCTGACTTTTTGAATGATTAACTTTAATTAGCAAAAGCAGTACGGAAAATCTTTTTAAAATATTGTTTATAATATAGACAGTCACATTCTAGCAAACAAGTCGATTTTTTTACAAAATAATGGGGTGTTATTTCATTATGGGCCAACATATATTTGATGCGTTTTTGATACACTCTTGATGAGGCTCAGAATTAATGTAATATTTCAAAAAAGAGCAAGATGAGCAAACAAATTTGTGATATGTTTTTATAGAGACTTCAGGCTATCCATTAGTTATTTTTTCAGAGCGGGAAGGTGTGGGGCATTTTTTGTGAGCCTAAGATAAGTTGAAAATGTACGCACGTTCATTCTAATAACAGCACAGAAAATAATTATTAATAACTGAGTGAATAATCGACCAATTCACCTTATCAAACAAGAAATAAAAACTAGATACCTTGATTGACTTTTCACCTGAGTTTCACAGGAATTATTCACAAGATGTTCTTTCTGGAGCTAATCGAACTCGGAAGAAAAAGTACATGTATGACTCCAAGAAACGTACACGATATAATGGTCATCATTGAGGGGCTGGGCGCAAATGTTTCGCAATAGTTATTGAAATTTATTTACGTACAGTTCTATAATATTCTGAACAAAAATCATAGACATCATGAAAATAGAGTATTATCAATCACACTGAAAGTCAACAATACTACCTATTAGTGGTATTGGATAAAAATAATTTTGTCAACGAAGTTGAGGCCACATCTTCCATCCAAATGCCTTTCCAGCATGCCTCGAATAAGTTCGAGGATAGGCCAAATCGGTTCAGTAGTTTCAAAATGGCGCCTGTTGAAAGATTGAAAAAAATTCTCAATCTCTCATTTTCCTACCAATATCGGCAAACTATAAGTCTTTTGATAGAGCTCCATGAGCTCCACCACATGTTTTTTAATTTTTGATGTAGAAATCACATTACTTCTTCCTATAATTTCTTGTAACCGAACAGTTTCTCTCTAATAAAGGTCTATACCCTTGAATCTGGAAAAATCTGCCATTTTTTTTTTCTGACAGGATGAATAATAACAATTTTGGAATTCATCAATAGATTGTGAAATCTACCTTTCCAACTGGCCGCGCCATCGGGTTTTTAGGTTCATTTCAGCGTTGGTAAGAATATTAGTTAACATTCTTGACAACAAAAACCTTCCAAAACCAGTAAAAAGGGAAATTAATAGGAGTGTGCGAGGCAAAAGAATTAGTTGTCCTGATGTATTCAAAAATGCGTGTAAAGAACTATTCAATAGTGAATAGATCGAATATTCAACTACACAGGAATAAAGACTATGGATAGTAGATTATATTCCAATATATTTTTTTAATGGACAAAATAAAAGTTTCTGACCAATTGAATTTTTCGTTTGCTTATGAAAAAACATTTGGTGTAGGTATCCACCTAACTCCTAGTTAAATATTTCTTTTTGCACTTTCATGGATTCTCTGAATAATGTTTATTTTTTCTAATGGGAAATCAATATTCTCAAGAAACATGTCAAAAATGGGTTTCCGCCACAAAAAATAAGCCTCAACCAATAGTTAGAAGATTGGCTTGTTTGTTACCAATAACTCATATCAGTAAATTTGTGACTCCCAAAGACTAATTGCAAACAATCAATCGAATTGTTTTAAATTTTTTCCATGTTATGGACTCCAAACACATTGAAGTGGCCACCATTTCATATTTTAGAGGTGTGTCTCAGTACGCTAATATAGGTATTAGTGCGATATCATTTTCAACCTCCTTTTCAATCCAGAAATACTTGAATGGCAAGTAAGCAATCCTGCATGGGTCATCCATATGAAAGACACATGAAATATACCAGTTGCTGTTTGAGAAATAAATATGACACTTCTCTAATAACAATTACATTTGAGATTGGTGTATCTATGTAATGTATTGAATAAAATTCCAGTATGTAACAATATAATATGGATCTTGAATAGTTGCGCCATCTTTTGTATATTCATAGAATGACTCAGGAAACTGTAACAAGGAATTATTCAGAAAGCTAGTTCAGTTCGTCGACGCCAGATGGTACAATTGGTGACTTGTGTTAAAATTTCACAAGTGAAGATCATTATTTTACTAACAATTATACGTTTTGGAGCTTCAATATAACATATTAATAATAGGTAATCATAGGATAGGGATGATATTTAGTGTCCGGTCAGGATTTAACACACGAGTAATAATATACAGTTCCCCTCATAGAAAATATTCTCCTGTCAAATCCTGCAATAAATACCACATCTTGATTGGAAGGAATCCATTTGTATGATTTTTCAATTCCAAATCACAACTTTATTTTTTTACAGAGAAGAATATCTTGTATAGCCAACAACGTTTTTACTGTACCTCATTAATTGCTCTTTAGTTAAATTTGTTTCTACCTTGGATTTCACAGGAATGAAGCAAGTTACGGTCAATTTCATTATTCCGGGCATTATGAATAATGACAAGTCAGATCGGGCCAAGTGATTAATTATTACCTAATTTATCATAGTTTCTGGTCCTTTTGAATATTGCTATGTGATCGTCGGGAAATTTCATTATTTATTTGCTGAAACATGTCTTTTTATTATCCTATGAAAACCCTATTAAGAATGTCCATCTTCTACCACTCAGATATCCCACTGTTCAGGTATACTCCCCCCGAGAGTACCTCTCAATGAGACATAAATGAGTGTGATACTAGACAATAACATAATATTTATTTACCAGTGTCTTCCAAATAACTAAACACCGAACTGTCCCGTGCGTATTTTGAAGAGTAGAAGACAAGATGAATCACTCCTCGCATTTATGAATAAAGTGGTAAGTTTCAATTCTGGTTGGATTCCGGAGACGCCAATCATCACTGTGCGGGCGTTCACTAGATATTTGTTTCTTACCAGTGACTGTGATAATTATGATAAGTGCCCCAAAGCAGAGTATGAAGTCAACTGACTTTATCATCAGTTTGGATATAACAAGGTTAGATGGTTTCTTCAATTTGAAATTGAATATCTATCTCAGGCAGGCTGCAATGTATTCATTTACCATACCTTCTTCTTCTTCTACCTTATTCAAATGTTTATTGCATTTGGCAATTGCTGAAGTTTTCCTCTGAGCAGGTCTCCTGGAATTAGGCGAGTGGCTCTACCCAATTTTTTGTCGAATTTTACAAAGAACAAAACATGTTTTAAATTTTTTTTTTTCTGATTTTTAACCACTGCAATTTGTAATGAAATGGCATTATACACTCGTCATTCACGGGTGTGCAAAAGGGTAGATTACACCCTGTATATATAAATATATATATTTTTTTAGGAGTATCTTGGGTTATTGGATTCGCGTAGTAATAAAAGTCTATTTGATAATGAAATACGTTTCGTCCCCGGCCGGGGACATTTTCAATTCTTTATTTTTTTGTTAGTTTTCATGGCTGACATTTTCTTGGGAATTTATTTCTGGAAAGAATGTATAATGTTATTTTGTGAAATTAGTAACTCACCAGGTAACATACCTTGGCAGAATGCTTCATGTAGAAACAGTTTTAGTTGGAGAAAAATACGAATATATATATATATATATATATATATATATATATATATACCATGCTTCTTTTATTATTTCGGAACGAGTGTATTGCTTTCATCTGGTTGTGCATGGAATGTTTTGGTGCAGGTGGATGTGACATTTGCTTGTATGGGTCGGAGATATTCGGAGGAGAAGTCAAGTTTACTAACGGTTATTGTTTAGTTGTGTGTTTGATGGTATTGCTTATGGTGGTTACAAAATGGTGTGGTAGATTTTACTCAGGTTACCAATGTCCGTTCTGTCGTTCATTGCGTTGTTGTTTTTTTTTATGTAAATCATCTCCTTGATGTTAATTTTTCTTGGGTTGGTTTCTATGCTCAGAATGCTGGTTTTATTGAAATTAGGGTTGGGGTCTTCATTTATGATGTGTTTGTTTAGTGCCGTGCTTGACTTTTTCCTATATTTATGCCCTTTCAGTCTATTTTCCAGTAATTGTGACGTCATACCGCTATAGACTTTCACAGTCATTACATACAAGCAAACGTCACATCCACCCGCACCAAAACATTCCATTCACAACCAGATGAAAGCAATACACTCGTTCCAAAATAATAAAAGAAGCATGGTTATATATATATATATATATATATATATATATATATATATATATATTCGTATTTTTCTCCAACTAAAACTGTTTCTACATGAAACATTCTGCCAAGGTATGTTACCTGTTGAGTTACTAATTCACAAAATAACATTATACATTCTTTCCAGAAATAAATTCCCAAGAAAATGTCAGCCATGAAAAGTAACAAAAAAATAAAGAATTGAAAATGTCCCCGGCCGGGGACGAAACGATTTTATTATCAAATGACTTTTATTACTACCGAATCCAATAACCCAAGAAACTCCTCAAAATTCATACAAAATTGTACATTTAAAAAATTAAGACATCCGGATATTATTCAGATTTGGCATAATTGTAGTCGTATATAAGATGTACATTTTGAGACAACCAACTTGAATTTAAGGAACAAACTGAGCCACTAGGCTGTATTTATAAAAATAAAGTATTTCCTTCAAAAGTAAGGGTAGAAGTAAAAGGAGGAGCTCACAAGGAGAAGGTAGAAAGGTAGAAGAAAAAATCCTCGCAAAAAAAAGGAAAAGGTAGACACGCTCGAGTTGGGTAAGTTACCGCTGAACAGTTACAGAGGCAAGGATCATAGTGCGTTTAATATTATTATAGTAGTTTACCCGAGCATATGAGAGTATGTGCTTGTACATATACGCACTTAGAAGTTGTACTCGGAGTTTTGATTTAACGTTTGGTTGAGCTGTGTTTGATATTTGTGATTGAAGAAGATGGAAAGTGACGAGGAACTGTCAGACGACCAATTAGTGTCACAAGACACCGGCGATGAGCAATCTGAATGTAAATTCATTGCCCAAAGGGTAAAACAATACCTGGAAATATTGGAAAAATCTCTACTCACCGCGAAAATATCCGGAAAAAGCTGTATGGAAAAGACATGACCTCGAAAGCATTAATGAAAAAAGTGAGCAATATGAAAACAAGACTGAAGAAGAACCGACAAGAACAGAACGGGTAACAAGCGTATTCCACCGTTACTACCATGGAAAACGATAATGACGGAAGTGCAGCACATTTCACTTTGGCTTCCATAATTTCATTTTTGGTCGATCCCAGTTCTTCACCGTTACCGCTCCGGAAGCCCGGATCTGCCGTGTACTTTCACTTTCACTTTTTGTACCAGCGAAAGCGCACATCCCCTGGTTTCCAGATTCTTGCCATTGAAGTGCTCGGCGAGCTAACCTCTGCACCTTTATTTCGTCAAACCGAAAGACGGTTCGGAAGTTGCACTTACGTGCAGTACGCCTGTCTTTGTACAATTTTCGTGTGCGTACGTGCTCCACACCCGCCATGGGAAATTCGCCCTACAAGTGCATATTCGCTGTGTGCATTAGGCTGGAGGGGATAGAAGGTAATGATCCTAGTAATCACTAATCACACGCAGAAGCTGAAAACTTTCAGTTTCTGAGGTCTCTCCGTTTATTCACAAATCCCTCAAAAATATTGTACCATACTTCAGATGAATGAACATTAATATTATCGTAGTGGCAACGGTCACGGTTGGGTAGTATAACAACAATCACATATAATAACAATGAGTCCTAGCTATTGTGTAGTCGATTGCAAAAATAGTACGTGTAAATTTTATACATTTCCAACTGCATCACAAAAACTGCAGCAGAGAGAAAAGTGTTCTGTTATTCCACGATATTTCCATCTCTAATTCCGGACGTGAGGTTTTCATTCAATAAATATTTGAGATGAATGAACATTATTATTATCGTAGTGGCAACGGTCACGGTTGGGTAGTATAACAACAATCACATATAATAACAATGAGTCCTCGCTATTGTGTAGTCGATTGCAAAAATAGTATCGTGTAATTTTTTTTACATTTCCAACTGCATCACAAAAACTGCAGCAAAGAGAAAAGTGTTCTGTTATTCCACGATATTTCAATCTCTAATTCCGGACGTGAGGTTTTCATTCAATAAATATTTGAGATGTTTTCCGTTTTCTATTTGATCGTCTAGAAGTGGATAGTAAAAGTATCAACCAAGTTCCGTGGGACGGTGTTAGCTGGTGAAGCAAATAGCGACTTAAACTCCGAGTTCGGGAACGAGTGGACGGTGTTGTAACTGTTCAATCAGCCTTATGAACAAACAGAGGACATAGATACTTTTGATGTCTTTTCGAGTTGTCTATCAAACACGGCATTCTATCTGGAGAAAGTACCCCGTACCTCGCAGAGGATTATTGATTTGTGTTTTAATTTTCACGAACTGTTTCGGTTACAAAAGCAATTGGCCTTACATGTGAACTAATGTTAAATGTAATGCAGTTCAACTACTAAGAGTAACCATCGTTACTTGTACTGTATAAGCAATACCCAATATTTTGTGGACAATTTTACGTGTTAGAGAGTATTGAACGTGTTTGTATTATTTAGGGACCGTTCAACGTTCTTACATCCTTGCAAGGGTAAAAGTGGGATCCCATATTCAGGTACAATTGTGAACGTCATTCCTTTTCTGATTATTATATTATTTGAGAATTTCATTAAATAGTTTTGCGTTGAATCTGATGTTATTTGGTGGTTCCCATCAGGTTGAAGCTAGCCAGGGTTATATGGGTACTTTTTTTAATTTGTTAAACTACTTGGCTCCCTCACTTCTCCATGTTCTCAAGAGCTTATGAACCTGCGACCTTAATAAACTAACAACGAGCAAGCACATTACTTGCCGTACCTGAAAGTACACAGAAGTAGCATTACTTTATAATATTCAAAATATCATAACTTTACATGGATAACCTCCAAATGCGGTGAACTATCGTATCAATACACATATTTTTTATCATTTACTTACTTTTTCTTTGACAGAAAAAACTTAGATTCATCTGGAACTAGCAGTGAGCACAAAATTGTTACATCGTGGAAATTGTTAAAAAATTGAAATTGTTACATAGTGAGTATTGGAAATAAAACAGGAAAACTTCAGCTATCGAGTCACTAGAGGGCAATACCAGTCTTGCACACAGCGAATAGGCGACACAAGTAAAATATTAGCTACAGAAGCTTCTCTGGACTAGATGTATATTTTCTGAAGCTAATCCTTCAGTTTTAAAGCAAATGCTACTGTTCATGAATTCAAAAAAAGTGAAACCTTTTCCTTTGAAGCAACACCTTTTTTCTCCAAGTCCAAATCTTTGTCCTTCTTTTTTTTTATGAATAGAATGCTTCGATTTCTGCAAGTAAAAGCAAATTCTCTTTTTATAAATACGGCCTAATAACCCCCAAAATTTCATTACAAAATTCGCATTTTAAGTTTTTCATTATTTTTCCGCGAAGCCCGACACTGTTACAAGTTTAATTTTCAATTTGATAGGAATACATTGAGACAAAAACTATGATTGAATTGAACGTGAGTCTGACAAATTTTTGAGTTATATTATGTGAAGTTCAAGTTTACAATCGTAAAATGCGTCTGCATTTAATAAAAAAAACTAAATAATAGAGTTATTTGATGATGGAATTAGTAGTAGCAGAGAAGTGGCAGCATAATTTAATCGAAGATATACTTTACGAGTCGCTATTAAGCATGGAATTGCAGCCGCCATAAATGCTCTTATCAGTATGTTATTAAATATCTCAGAATGATCAACCTAGTCGAATGCACCTGCATCCTGAAGATAACGTAATATTTGCCGCAAATCAAGCGAATCCAAGAAGAGTGTGTCTACGAAATTAAGGGTCGGTTGTTCAATGCGAGTTTAAACTGTTGATTATCTAAACTCGGACTGTTAATTAACTATGGATTAAAACGTTATGCATTTTTCAATGAAAACCTAATCCTGGATTTCTTAATCCGTTGTTTTCATATGTTGGAAACAATTTTTTTTGCTTGTACCATCATTCGGGCCGTTCAGAAACATCAACTTAATCTAAGAATTCATAGTTTTGTCAAAAGTATACAGTCTCTTGCGAGAAAAACAGAGGGAGGAGTAGAATCTAGAGAAAACTCATATAATATATGAGATATAAACAAACATTATCTTTGAAACATAATTCATCAATCAACACTAGTAAATCAACATTTGTTAGAGATTCTTGAGAACAGATCTTGTGTGTCCCAAGTAGCATTTTAAGTGGACGGAACGTAGCTGCCACGATTCTGGAAAACTATGTTTGGCCACAACCACTGCCACGTAATATACACGATTCTATCACGTGGCAACTACCAAAATGGGGGACACTTTTTTGGTGGCTACTACGTTCCGATCTACGTTCCTGGACCTCAGATAGCCACATTCCAACCACGTTGTGGTCACCTGGAAAAAACGTGGATATGTAGTGGCCGACACTAGACACGTTAAACAACTGACTGCGTTTGTGTAAATGATATGTAGCTCGATCTCTGTTCAGCAACATGTTTTTGTGATAAATGTTCCTCATTCTTCCCTTTTGCCTGATTCATTTCTAACACTCGATCAACTTTAAAAATATATAACATATAAACATACAAACGCGTAAGTATGTACATTGGAATTTGGATACTTCTGATCGGGATAAAATTAAAACGATTGGAAGTTTTATGTGAAATATGGGTGTTGTATCTCGATTGTGAGCACGCGCCATCGGAATATACTTTATTTAAGGAAAACATTATAATTTTGGAAATAACTCGCCTCTGAAATTATATACTTGAATCTCTAGAACATTGTTTTATCAATCTTGGTTAGTTGAAACAAATACTTACGTAACAAATTAGGTACTACGTTTGATGCAGTGCTGATGACAAATAAATCTTTATTGAATATTCCGATCATTTTTCTGATAATGGCGACTCAGCATATTCCTGTAAATATGGCAGCTTTTGGAAAATATAACTTTAAAGTGACAGAAAGTGTAAATATACCACTCTAAAGCTCCTTCCATCATAAAGTGCTCAATGGAACTAAATTATCAACTTTTCCATCACTGGAAAGTAGCACCCACGTCGCAGGCCCATGACTCACCACTTCAAAGTTATAACCTAAAAATTACAATAGGTCTTATACCTTTGAAAGGGGCGAACACGTCGGGCTATCATAACCTGCCACTTCAAAGTTTCAACCTCGAAATTGCGGGTACATGTTCATTAATTGTTAAAAAAGGACATGTAGCAAGTATAGTGGATTTATGCAGCTCCAATCAACAATTATTAAGTATCAAGTAACAATTATCAATTAACAAGTAATGAAAACGATGACATTTATGCAAACAGAATTAACAATTAAAGTATAAATATTAAGCAGGAGCACAAGTAAGAGATCAGATCTATTTAAATTAAACTTTTTATACAAAATCAAGAAAAATTGTCTATTGAAAACGCATAACCCATTTTATTTTGAATGATTATCATTCACGTTTCACGTGATAGATAAAACGAACTTTCTGTAAGCCACAATAAAATAATTTGAGAAAAGTAAGGTTAGTTTTCGTTATCGCGCTGACTAATCCACGGTCACTTCAAAATTAAGGAAAATTGTCTATTGAAAACGCATAACCCATTTCATATTGAATGTTATTCACATTTCACGTAACAGATAAAAAGAACTTTTTGCAAGCCACAATAAAATAATTTGATAAAAGTTAAGTTAGTTTTCGTCATCGCACAGACCAATCCACGGTCACTTCATAATCAAGGAAAATTGTCTATTGAAAACGCATAACCCATGTCATATTGAATAAAATCATTCATGTTTCAGGTTAAACAAACTTTTTGTAAGTCACAATAAAATATTTTGAGAAAACTTAGGTTAGCTTTCGTCATAGCGCGGAATGGTGAATTTTGAAAGTTAATGTAATTTGTAGTGACTTTTATTAAATGCCAACTGTGGTTATCACTTATGGAGATAGCAAGAACGTGGCAACCATCATCACATATCACAATCAATTGCCTGCCTCATTGAAGGTTTTATGGAAGTTACCAAAACGTCACCAAAACTATCATACTCTCTTGAAAGTGGCTGTGACTTCCAAGTGATATTTAAGTGGTACAGGATGGTTACCGCAACGGTTATTTTCCTTTTAAGTTTAAAAACCTTTAAAGTGATTTGCTCAGTGGCCATAATGTTTCAGACACCTCAAATGACACTAATAAGTTATAGAACTGTGGAGTGGCTACCATAGATGGGAATTACGTGACTACAACCATACACATATACAATTTTAGTTATTCTTACTGTATAGTGGTAGATTTAGTGGTGATTACGTGATAACCACCGAGTCGAAGTTGCAGTATCAGTTTCCGTCACTATAATGCTGCTTGGGGTAGTTTTTAATTTTGCAATTGTTATGATTTAATTTGTTTTTTATGACAAACGTTTTTGGTATGAAAAATCAAGATTTGATTTTTATTTGAAAGTTTATTTTTTGTTACGATTTTGCCTTTGTAGTCATTGGAGGGGTGATTCTTTGTATTTTTGTTAGTTGCGGACGATTTCTTTTGGCAAGCGAAATCTATTCAAGAATTCTTTTTTTTGTCCATCCTTCCAAATGGTTTCTACGTTCTCTGAATACGGGTCTCTTTCTCCTTGGAGCAATAATATCAAAAACTTCAGAAAATCTTCATAGTTTGTTATATTTTCGAACATCTTTGCAGTAGGGTATAAAGCAATAATATTCAATACAATAATAATATTCAGAATAATTTGACTATTGAAATGTCAAACAATCAAATAGGTTAGAATCGGCAAATTATTTCCTTAAACCCCCGCATTCGTGAGATTAACTTAAAGCATTGTTAAAGTAGGATTATCTCATAAACTCGTATTGAACAACTGAAACAAAATTGGTAATCTTGGTCTCTTTCTCCTTGGGGCAATAATATCAAAAACTTCAGAAAATCTTCATAGTTTGTTATATTTTCGAACATCTTTGCAGTAGGGTATAAAGCAATAATATTCAATACAATAATAATATTCAGAATAATTTGACTATTGAAATGTCAAACAATCAAATAGGTTAGAATCGGCAAATTATCTCCTTAAACCCCCGCATTCGTGAGAAAAACTTAAACCATTGTTAGAGTAGGATTATCTCATAAACTCGTATTGAACAACTGAAACAAAATTGGTAATCTTGGTTCAACCCCAATCTCTTGGTCATCCTCGATTGAACAACCGGGCCTAAGCGTATCAACTGAATATGGACCTGGATAAAATTGGAAGATGTTTCAGTCGTCATAAAATCAAGCCTTATAAACCAAAATTTCTACATAGGCACTTCAAAAGATGGCGAATAAATTAAAAGGGTAGATTATTGGAATTAGGCCCAGGGAAATTTTTTAGACGATCGGAATTTTCAATCACTAATAGGATGGTATCTAGTCAAAACTGTAGATACTACATAAAATCCACATTGAGTTATTATTTGTAGGGACCAGATTCAGATAAAGTTAATGTATGGTGTGGAATTTTGGGAGACCGAATCATTTATACGTTTTTCTTAAGTAATTCGTTGAATGCTGAGCGTTTAATTACCTTTTTCGATACGGAATCATGGGATGCAATTCAAAATCTTTATCTAAATGACAATTTTTTTCAGTACTTTGTTTTTGTATTTTTTTTTACTTTAAGTAAAAAAATTAACCAAGGGTGATAAATTGTCTATAACAAATTGTTAACTTAATAAACAATGAAATTGTTGATAAAACAAATATTTTTTTTTTGTTAACCTATAGAAAAAAGCCAATTATGATTTTCAGAGAGAAAAAAAATTCTCAATTAATTATTTGAACAAACGAAATATTAAAAAAAACGATTATAAACAATAAAAAAATGTAGTTAAGGTTTTTTTTAAATCATCATTTTGTCTTGACAATAAAATGGTAAGAAATAATTTTTTTTTGTTTATAAACAATTTCTTAACAAATGACGTAAACATTTTTTTTTCTACGTTAATTAATGCCATTGTTAGATGCAAAAACCGCTGTACATAACATTTATCAACAAAAAACTTTTTAACAAAAGTTTTTTGATTTCATTTTTTTTTTATTTAAAAAAATTATAACGAACAGAATATAAAACTTTAATGAACTTTTGTAACGTGATCTTGTTAAGTATGTATATAAGAAGGGCTCCAAGAGGAAAAAAATGTATAGGTCAATTATTTAAACTTTTAAGTCGGCTTTTGTAAAAACAGAGATTGGATAAAAATTAGTTAATTAAAAATAGTATAACTTTTTGAAAAACCGACTAAAAATTATTTTTCAAAGGATCTTTATTCTTTCAAGTGTTTTGATGATACCATAGTTTTTTCAAATTTTTAATTAATATTTATTACTATAAAAAATTGTTTTGTGTGATATAGTGTCTCCAGCGGTGTTGCGCTCATGCCGTAACGGCCCGGCCTCGCGGAGACATATTTTCGGCGTTGAATAAAAATTAATAATAATGAAGATAGAATTCCGGGAGTCAGGACTTTTTTATTGCAAATTTCCTCCTCTTTAAATTTTACTTTTCGCAAGTGGTGATGAAAAGTAAAACATTTTATTACGTCAACGAGTTTTGAAAAGCGCCAGTTTAAATGTCAAAATTAGAGAAAATATATTTATCATCTACTCAGTACGGTACATCTCGTAATTTCTTATTTACAATTCATTTAATTCTGTATTTCAAGGATAAAATGGGAAAATGCCCCCCTGTGAAGAGGCAGCAGGAGGTCGCCTCGCGATGTTTTGTGATACCCTATGGCCATGGGGAATAGAGCTTTATATCCCTTCCTGCTATTCGAGAGAGATCTGTAATTTGATCATGGTAGAACAATTAAAATTCACGGATAATACTTTCGTTGAACAAATTAGATCTATTTCCTGGAAAAAGTACGCCGAAAAACCAGGTTCAGAGAAATTTTCGGAACAAGTCATGCTCTGTGAAAATGTTCTTTTGTGTCTTGGAGGGTTGTGAGGGTGAATGTTCTGAGGTTATATATTTTTGAGACTTGTAGAAGTTTTGTGGTTGATGGGAGTGTAATAGAAAATAAAAGAATACGTCACCCAGTTCGGGATCGAACCCAGGTCCTTGGACTTTGAAAGCGGGCATTCATCCAACTGGGATAACAGGTCTTCTTGAATTTAAAAATGTGTTTCGGGTTATATGAGCGGCGGGCGGCACTTTGGAACAATCTTTGACCGCCCGCCCCTTGTACCTTATCATTTTTAATTTACGTAGCTCTAAGACTAGAAGGAAAACAACGAAATTCGACAATGACCGTGTTTCAAAGCTTTCACCGAGAAAATGATCAACTCCACGTTACTTTCATCAAAGCGATAAAGAGCCGGATAAACAGTTGCAAGAGTAGTACGCCGAATTCTGTACAGTTTATCGGCCCGAATAGGTAAAAACCCAGTCATTATTAATGAAAACGTCTTCACTTGACCAAGCTGAATCTACGAATGAGTAGATCGGCAATTTCTTGAGTACTTTTGAAACAAGTCCTCATTTTCATTCACTTAGAAATAAGAGAGGGTACCCCAATTATGCCCGACGTCGCCCCAATCATGCCCGACGTCGATCCAATTATTCTCATCTAACCGGAGCATCTGCTCATTTTTTTTTAGGAAAAAGCATGTGCTCAGTTCTATTTTTTTCACCAATTATGCGCTTTTGACTCTTTCTTCCGTATACATTTAATTCTCGTGTAGACCGATAAATGCTGCCGTCTGATGTTTTTAAATACGATTGTTTTCGGCCAAATATAAAATGCAGTGTCAAATATTGATTTTTTCATCTTGCCAGAACAAATAGAAATATTGATTAAACTCCCTATATTTTCATTTAGTAACTTGGACAGCTTCGATTAACATTTTAATTATTAAAACAGTTACGATATATTGATACTGCTTTGTTATTTCGAGATATCTTTATTGAATTCATAACGAGTCACGTTTTGTTTGTTTTCCTTTGGATGAAAAATAAATAGATACCCAGAGAAATGTAATACGATGGAAATATTCAACACAAAATTGTGTGTAAAAGATATATCGATTGCAAATAATGCTCACTTCAAAATCAACAGGATTTTGTTGGAAATACATTATGGAACATTGAGGGAAAAAGTTATTGAATATTTGTTGTTTCAATAAGGCGATACAAATCTATTATTTGAAATAAAACATCGATTCATTTGGATTTGGAACAAATATTCATTTGGTATAAAGCGATATTGAATGAAGTCAAATGATTTATTCATTTCGTCGAATTCTTTTGATTTATTTGGTGTAAGAAAAAAATTATTTAATCTATATGATATTTGAACTTAATAAATATCAAGTGACTCATGAAATGCAGTTTATATTGATGGGAATTCATGCATTAAGAGTCGCATAAAACTGTAGTCAGTATGAAAACTTTTTAACAAAAAATTAAACCGACGAAAAAATCAACTGAAAAGCAAAAAATAAAATAAACCTTCTTAGTCTAAATGATAATTGAGCTCCTAAACTAATGTAAGTAACTGATTTTGAGTCGGCGCCAAACAAACAATTATCGAAGATCATTATCTATGAAAGAAGTCATCAAAACGCAGCCGTGCATCTCGCTGCCATCATTTTACGCTTAACCTAATTCAATTGCTAGTTTGTATGGCGCCGACTCAAAATCAGTTACTTACATTAGTTTAGGAGCTCAATTATCATTTAGACTAAGAAGGTTTATTTTATTTTCGGCTTTTCAGTTGATTTTTTCGTCGGTTTAATTTTTTGTAAAAAAGTTTTTATTTTTTACTTTTTAGTTCCGTATTTCGTCGGTTTAATTTTTTGTTAAAAAGTTTTTATTTTTCAATTTTTTGTGGCTAAAATCTACCAATTACTACCTACTTGTTTTTTGATTACTTCCAAAATACTAACTTACCCACCTTACTTCAACTATTACCAGTTAAATAATATGATTATCTACTTTTACTATTTGTTGTAATATAAATTATTTCCGTTGTTCTGGTTAGTTTATTTCATTACTTTGTATATCATTCCATCCTCTCATAAAATATACTGATTTTGACGGATGTGGAACAAGAATAATGTCAGTAGCGATCTGTCATTGTCAACTACGTATGTGTGTGCCAAGGTTCACTAGTGAAAAATCAATTATCCCCTATTTTTCCACCCGTAAGGGTGGCTAATTCCTTTCGAAATCCAAATATAAGGTATACCCTATCTATTAAAAAAAGAATCATCCAAATCGAAGAACCCAGTACAAAGTTATGCCTGATAGAATCGGTTAACGGACCAGAATTCAGAGGGTGAGTGATCAATATCCTTCTTTTCGCTACCCTTAGGGGTGGATTTCATCTTTTGAATTCAAAGTACACCCTATCCACTGAAAAAAGAATTATCGGAATCGGACGCCTCAGTAAAAAGTTATGCGTGATCATACATAAAAAAATATGATGGAAAAAAAAATATATATACGGGTCGAATAGAGAACCTCCTCCTTTTTGGTTTCGTCGGGTAAAAAGAGATGGAGATAGGATTTCAGAGGACTTGTGAGTCGATTTCAATTGAACTTTTGTTTGGCTTCAATATACAGGGTGTCCCCGAAATTAATGCTTTTATTTCATGTTTCATTTCACACCATTTGAAACAAAAAGTTCTTTCCATTTTTCCTAAAGTCACATGTTTTTTCAATAATTGTTCATGAAAATTTAACTCTAAAGGGGATGATTGACAACCCGGGACTCAATGATCCGATTGAGAAATACCTATTTTTATGTCACCATCAGCTAACGATCTGTAGGTTGTAACAATGGCATATTTCATTGATGGGATTCTAACCCACAGAATTCGGAATGAACCAATTCAAAAGATTTAGATATGATATGGGATTTCAGAAATATTGCCACGCGCCTTTCAACTCTTCCACAGAAAGAAGCTGCCACGGTAAAATGCTTGATCTGACGATTATTTAGATTATCAGTTGAAAGCCGGTGTTCACTGACTTATAACAAAGATTAATTTTTGTCAAATAATAAAATCGTGTACGGTTGGGTGACCTCCTTCAGGAAAGAAGTTCCTTTACGCGGCCTGCGGTAGGTGTTGACTGGTAGAAATCGTCACGTAATATCAAGCAATACTATACCTATATATTTTTTTTCCAAGCCGGCATGACGCTGTTGAAAGTGCAAGTTTGGGATTTTTTTTATGGAAACATATACCCACCTGGAATAACTTCCTTGGTATACTTTGTTGATGTTTATACCGCCCTCAATAAATGTAAAACCGGCAAGTCACCTGGTTCCGATGGTATACCATATGAGTTTTCTAAAAAAATTACACATATTTGGGTAATATATTTAACCTCACTATTTAATAGTATCTTTGACTCAATGACAATCCCTACAGCTTGGTCTACCATTTTACTCTCTATTTATTAATTTTTTTTTATTTATTTAATGGTCATGAAAGATACATACAGACAAAAGTCCACTAAAGTACCTACATTATTACATTCAATTTTACTTATACTTAAACTTATATGCTAATACTAATACTAATTTCAGACAGCAATTGAGACAAAGTAACAAAGATAAAGTGGTTTTTTGTTAGTTGTTTGCTTTTACTAATTTAAGCAGAAATTCTTTGATACGTGAGTCGTTTCAAAGTGGTCTTTAATTTTTGGTGGGATTTGGAGAAAATATCGATTTGATTAGTGTACCTCTTAGCATTTCGAACAATTCCACATAGAGGAGAGTTTTGAGACGAATTAGTTCTCCGAAATGGTATGCGGAACAAGTGGCTAGTTCTAAGTGGCCGAATGGGAACGTTGATTTGAATTTGATTCAGTATATTGGCATTATCTACGGAATTTGAGATGATTTTGTGTAAAAATAAAATATCAGAGATCACTCTTCTACTCGATAGTGATATAATGAAATGTTTTCTCGCATTTTCAATGTCACCGTTGTAATTGAAATTTTGGTTTGAAACAAATATATTTGACAAATTTGTTCTGAATGTTTTCCAGGCGGTTTATATACGTTTTGTATTGAGGACTCCATATAATAGAAGCGAAATTTAGCTTACTGTACACAAATGCATTATAAACACAAATTGAAGACTTGATGTTTTTGAAATGTTTACATGTTCTCATTACATAGCCTAACATTCTTGAGGCGGAGTTTGCGGTTGATTCGACATGTAGATCTATGTTGCATAAGGGTGGCCCCTCAAACACCCCGGATAATTACAGAGGTTTGGCTCTGGTGAACTGTTGCCAGAAATTATTCACAACCATTATTCTCAACAGATTAACTGACGAATCCAATATATTGCCGGAATCCCAGTCAGGTTTTCGCCCATCTCGATGATGTATTGATAATGTTTACCCTTTCACTTCTGTCATTCATCTACACATTAGGCATAGAACGCGTAAACGATTTGCTATTTTTGTTGATTTCAAAAGGCCTTTTTTCAACCAAATTTTTTTTTCTCAAAAATTATTCGCCTAATAAAAACTTTATATTTACAAACAACTGTGCAAATGAAAGGCTCCGATGGCTTGACAAAACTATACGAGGTTGCTAGTGGTGTTTTATAGGGTGAACCTTTGAGTCCCCTATTATTCACATTACTTATAGCGGACATTGATTCCTTTTTTTATGACAGTGGAGCCCAGGGTGTGAATACCGATGACAGAAACGATGTGTTAACATTAATGTATGCTGATGATCTTGTTATCCTGGCACATTCTGACATCGACGTTGCGAGAAAATTGAAAATCCTTGAAAAATATGCTTCATCAAATGAGCGGACTGTTGACCTGAAAAAATTACCTTCTCTCAGCAACCTAGGATTTTCTTGAGCCCAATACCTTGTATTATTCCTATTGAACATACCATTATTCGTAAACCTAGACTAATCTGTAAACTGTATCTTCGAGACAAAATCATTATTCAAATCATGATGACGCAAAAGCCAATAACAAAAAGTTAGTCTGCGTTTTGGGTCATTTTCATATAGATGCTGATGCAAACTGTATTTATAGGAATGATATTTATGTTTTTTCAATACTTTTCTGGCACTTTCCCTGCTGATCCCACATTCAATTTCCAATTCTCGCACTGAGGCAGATGGAGAAAAATGAACATATGCTAAAACATTAGTTTCCGCTTCTTCACTGGCGATGAAGTGGATGCGGTTTTGATCAGCTGGTTCTTTCCTTAGCATCATTTCCAATTTCCTGAAATAGGTCCTCGATGGGTGCCGTCTTAACGGATAACGAACAGCTTATAGCATACTAGCATTGGCAGTGTTCTTCTGACATTCTCCGTATATCAATATCATATCCATTTGTTCGTTTCGAGAATAACGATTATTATTTTGCATTTCAAAGAAAATTTTTACGAACGAATCGAGATGACAAGTAAAATTGGTATTTCACTTTTGACATGACATTAATCACCTACTGTTTTCCATGATTCCACGGCTACCTTTCATTTCATCAAACCTTAACGTATAACTCATTGGATTTTGTAGGCATCATATAAAATATTGTACAAATTCAATAATTGATCGTTTTTTGTTTTGAACAAAGAGAAAGTGGTACATGATGTATATCGTTGAATTGGGAATTAAATTCTCTATCGAATGGCAAGATGGTAGGTACCAATTGAAAAAACCCGTTTTTTTCGTTAAAAATGCGTTTAGAAAATTTCAATTCCTGCTGTAGGATTTGTTATTGATCTTATCGATGAAATGACTATTACTATGAGTTACTGATGTAAATTAGTATTTTAACCTGATCAAGGACTCCTTAGCTAAAAAAAATTGAAGAATTATTTTTTTTCAATTATAAAATGAAAATTTGGCAACATTGTCGTATGTAATTTGAGCCGGAGAATCCGAAAAACATCAAACATACAGGGTGATCCATTTGAAAAATCGATGTTGGTGGCTATTCTGGCAAAAACAGAAGTCGGCCATTTTGTTTTTATATGTCTGTCAATCCGAAATTGTGTCTCATATCTATGTTCGGAATTTCATTCAAATCGGTTGATAAGTGGAGGAGATATAGGCATGGCCCTAGTCCCATTGTCACCCGGTATGTAAATTTTTCACTATCAGATCAAATATGTTTGTATCTGGAACTGAATAAAAAAAGGTTCCTTGGTATGGGATCGAACCCAGGCTTTCCGCGTGATAGCCTATAATGCTAACCACTACTCTACGAAGACTCTAATTGATATACAGAAAATGAGACAATTAAATTATTCATTGCCTTACTTGAAAACTGAGACTTTCTAGCATGCTGAATTCAAATATCAAATCACTGTATGTAGTGAGTTCAAAATCCCTTATGCCATCAATTTTACATTTTCTATTTCCCTATATAGGAATTGAATGAGTTGACATTTAATTCTGACAGGACCAACTGTAGTTGTCACACATACTCGTATATAATAGAAAGAGACAGGAGGGGGCATAACGCATTTTTGTTACGTTATATTTTCTATCAGTTAATACCTACCGCACCTGATATATTAATGTATTACACCCATTTTACTGGATGACTTGTCCTTATTTTCACGTGACGTGGTCAGCAGCGTTGCCAATTACCGGGATTTTTCCCGAAAATCGGGAATTTCAACGTATGCCGGGAATTGTGTAGGGATTTTTACAATTGTAGGAAAAAAACGGGAATTTTATTACTATTCGTAAATTTTGTTTAATTCGTAACATACTATATATTGAGCAGTCAGTCAGCAAACAGGACGCCGTTAGCTGAAACGCGAAAAGCTGCTATGTGAACTCGACATAACATTTGACGGTCATCCACTGTCACGTGTCACGTAATGGGGGACACGCCTGATTTTATTTTGATTTTCAGTCCTCAGATATTATATTTTATGAAAATAATTTCTCAAATCCCATTTTTTTTCGAAATTTTCAAATTTAAAGTTGCTTCTCAATTCAAACTCGATTTGATCTTCACTTGAATAACTTCCTTCAAACACTAGCGCCAATTGTGGTTGTTCTAGGAATATCCATAGACGATACCATTTCTTACAACCCAAACGTGAATTCAACTCACTTTTAATGTGATGTTTCAGTAACAATTGAAAATACTATAATATTAAAAATATTACTACAACATGTAAACGAAGACAAATGAAATTATAGTTGACAGTTCGAAGCAACTAGCGGTTAAAGTTTGAACTGTGTGAAGTAACGATGCATACGTCCATCAGAGGCGCTAGGAATTCCTCTTTGGATATAATGAGAAAACTGGCATTTTCAATTTCAAATTATTAAAAACATTAACCATTTTTCCAATTTCTGAGTTTATTGCTGAGGTTTCTAGGTGGTATTCTTCATGTGCAAATCAAAATATTCTAGAAATGGGGCACATGCGTGTTCCCTATTTTCGTTTCCTGTCAATCCTTTCATGTAACGTAACATATAAATGTAATCATTACATCAACATAATATATAATATTTTGTCCATATTATTATCCATTCAAATAAATTTCTAGACGATGATTTGCCGGGAAAAACGATCAGATATAAGTTTCGGGATTTTTTCGGGAATTTTCGGAAATTTACGGGAATTTTCGGGAATTCTCCAATCTTTGGTCGGGATTTTCCTTCACTTGGCGTTGGCAACCCTGGTGGTCAGTCTTCCGTCCTCTGTCTCGGCTTCTACTAAAAAGCCTGCTGACGCAACCCCCTCATGCCGGATGATTGGGTTCATAGTGAAGTTTATTTCATTGATCTTCACCTTGAAAGACGCGTATTGTTCCGGGAATTCAGCGACAATCAACTGACGTGATACCTCTGGAAAGTGGCCCTTAAGCATCGATGTTAAATCCTCTGTTGTCGTCTTTTTGTTATCTCTGCACACACATGTAAGGTTGCTAGTTTAGGAACTCCTTTGATGGGCAATTCAGAGTTTTGTCCAAGGATAAGTTGTTGTGCGATGGTTGATAGGGCACTGCATTGGTTTACACTCTTAATGTTTTTTGTTGGTCTGACATCAGTGTGTGTAATTTGATTATTTCTTTAATTTTTTATTTCTGGTTCTGCTTTCAAAATTTCAGTCGATACAGTCTTTGACAATAGTTGTGTATTTTTATTCACATTATTGTGGAAGTTTTTGACGCCTTTTATGTTTCATATCTAGCGAAATCGTGTCCAGCATTGTGGGATTTATTCAATAGATCGATATGATGAAAAGGGAAACATTCTCAATTGAGAATTAAATATAAGGATTTTTTCAGAAAATTTGAAAAATCCACGACAATAATGAAGTAATTTTTTGTAATATCAACAGAAAACAACTACTTTCCCAGCTAAAGCCACGCTGGACATTGAACTATCTATCTGAAAGATATTGAGAAAGGATCCTAACTCAAAAAATTTCATTTTTATTCAGATAGTTATTTGATTTTCTATTCCAGACTTTATTAAGAATTCTTATAGAGAAGGAGGTAAAGGATAATGTTTTCCAAAAAGGGGTACTAACCAGAAATCAGTTGTAACATTGAGGCAAGAGAGAAATCACATTCACTAGGTCTTCAATATATTTTTGTCGACGTAAATCTATCTCACGCTTTCACGATCATCAGGAAGACCGGAAGAATAGGCAAACACATCGTGGAAAGAACATCACAAATGCTAGCGGAGAAGACTTAAACCCTAATGTATTCAATGAATTTTGCTCGCTGTGGCCAAAAACCTATCTGACAAAATTCAGAATGCAGCTGATCCACTTCAATTTATGACAGATATACGGATTACAGATAGCCTCATACTGACTGATACTACCTTGTGTGAATTGACAGAAACCATGAAATACATGAAAAACGAAAGCTCTTGTGGAATTGATAACATCTCAATAAAAATAATTGAGAATATACCAAATTTCACGCTGGAATTATGAGTCCAGCTAATCAACATTTCCTTCGCAGCAGGAACCTTTCCAGATTTTCTAAAAACCTCTATTGTAATTCCCATCCATAAAGGAGGGGAAAAACTTGATCCTTCCAACTATAGCCCATCTCACTTATACCAGTTCTAGGAAAAATCATTGAGAAATTGGTAAAAACAAGACAAATGAACTTCATAAAAAGAACAATATTTTGAATACCCAACAATTCGGGTTTCAGCAGCAAAAAAGTACAGGCGGTGTTCACATTCCTCAACAAATTATACACGGAACTGAATCAGGGGGAAGTGAGCAAGGCAATATTCTGTGATTTGTCGAAAGCCTTCGACTGCGTAGACCACAAAATCTCGCTGCGCAAACTACTACTCTATGGATTTAGGAATCAGAGATATAAGTGGGTACAAACCCATCATTTATCGGTGTTCCTCAAGGATCGGTGCTGGGTCCAATCTTGTTTCTGCTGTACTTCAATGACTTGGCCAAGATTACAATTGACTAACAGTTTACTATATTCGCAGATGATACAACCATCTCATGGCATGACAACAACATTGATAGCCTTTAGCTGAAAATTACTCGAGATATATCAAAAGTTAAAGAATGGTGTAATGATAACTTACTCGCCTTCAACATCGATAAGACTAAATGTATAGCATACGAGTGTGCCGTACCCGATATCCCTTTAGGGGATGACTCAATAGCCAGTGTAAGTATGAACAAATTTCTTGGAGTCTACATTGACAAGCAATTAAAGTTTCAACATCCGTCAAACAATTGGGTAAAAAGCTTTCATCAGGGTGTTATGTCCTGCGTATAGTGGCCAATGAACTGGGTACAGCATCAGCTAAAACAGTTCACCATACACCGATTGAATCACATATTCTATATGGGATTGCATTCTGGGGTTCATGTAACCTAGAAAACTTTAATTCAATCTTCGTCCTTCAGAAACGTGCCATCCGATACTTATATAAGGTAGGACCGCGAGTGCAGGTCACTATTTAAGGATAATAATTTGTTAACTCTTTCATCCTTGTTTATCCTTGAAAGAGCTTGTTTAGTTTTCAAAAATAAATCTTTGTACGAAGTCAATGAAGGAATCACTCGTCAAAGAGGTAACTTGAAACTACCCATTCCTTCATCCAATATATTCAAAAATTCATTAATATAACTGGCTGCAAAAATATATAACCATCTTCCACGGTACATAAAAAAATATTGAAAAATATGAACGCTTTAGATCATCTGTGAAGAATAGTCTTCGTGATCTAGTTCTTTATAACCTTCAGGAATTCTTTCAGGCCACTTTTCAGTAACCTCAGCCAATAGGGATATCCAACAGCCTTATCTAGAAATAGTTTTTTTTTGTTACTGTAAAACCTACATCAAGACCTACGCAGACTAAGTTTTAGTATATGTATATGTGATGTATATGTGGATGTGTATATGTGTGAATGTGCATATATGTGTATGTATGAATATGTGTACATATGTATGTATATTGATGCGTTGTTCAAGTATTTACATAAGTATTTTATATCTGACTCATTGCAATTAACCTTTATTGCGACTATGACTGCTTTAACTGAACCTTTATTCGTTTGAGTAAACGTATAAATACATTTATTTCTTAGTTTTTAGAGTGTGCTAGTATTTTAAAGTGTTTTAAGTAGTTTTTTTTTTCGTGTTACTACATTTATGTGTCCATTTGAGTATATATGTGTATGCGTACATATGTGATTTTGTAAATATGTTCATATCAATCCTTACTTCCTATTACTTACTATTACTTACTACTTATTATTATTCTGTGACTTGTATTACACTTTGTCAATAAGAATTAATTTCTTCCGACAATAAAGTATATTTCGATTTGATTTTATTTGATTTTCTAGAAGAGATGTTACTTTGCAATGATGGAAAAATGTTAGAAACATTTCTTTTGGAGTGACACTTAGAAATTAGTGTTTTTTGACATCAGAACCTGTCATGGGGCAAGATAGATTGATTTGATCGAAATTATGAGCAGGATGTTCATGAAATCAGATGTGGAATCGTCTGCGACTGAAAGATAAACTTTAGTCTCTACCTTCCATCGTTCAAGATAACCTCTAGGGGGGTGTTCAAGTTGAAAAGGGAAACATTCTCAATTGAGAATTAAATAGAAGGATTTTTTCTGAAAATTGAAAGAGTTATTTTTTGTAATATCTAACAGAACACAACCACTTTCTCGGCGGAAGCCACGCTGGACATTGAACTACATCTGATATATATTGAGGATCCTAACTCAAAAGAAAAAATCTGAAAGTGGAAATCAAATAACTATCTGAATTAATATGCAACCTAACTTTCTTACTTTTTAGTTTATTTTATTTATGCCTAGTAGGGTGAAAGGTTCCGAACTTTTTTTTCTTTAATTGTAGCCATTTTTTCCATAGTCGGGTGGCAGTTTTTTAAAGTTTTATTTTATCGTTATTTTCTTCTGACATTTTTACTGGGTTATATTCGCATTCAACAATTTCAAGTAATAATGTTGAAAACACTGTGCTGTGATATCATAAAGTATTTTTTTCTATAATATACTTCAGAAACTTTATTCTGTTCTACACAAGGCAATGGTTTATCATCCAACTTGACATTAACTTCTATTCCAGTTACAGTCATGAAGCTCTACAAAGTGATACAAGAGGGAATTGTAAACATATTTTACATTTATTACAATCCTCTTCTTGCTTCATGACAAATAGCTAACCATAAATTGAAATATATATTCACTGATGAATAAATTAGGTATATTAACGATACAACCTGCCGAGATTTCATTATCATTTCGCGTATGAAATATTTTTAACGATGACATTTACTATTTACTTTCCTATCTCACATATCAACACCATTTCTCAAGACCAAACCATCAACTCAGGTGCAATGAATATTTATTCTTTGTCGATAGCGAAGAGAGGATTGATTGACTGTATTTCAATTTTGATTTTCAAAAAAATGGAATCGATATTGGCGATCGAAATAAAACACCCATTGAGGAGTCTTTAAGAGAACAAAAAAAGGGCTTGTAGGAAGACCTGTTTTACCCGAAATAGCTGATATTGAGGAAAAATCCTCAACAGGCAGTTGACTTTTCACGATGAAGTGAATTTACTCCAAAGTTTTGTGATAAGTGGTGTTCAAATGAGCCTGTACCTATCGTTATACCCACAGTTAAGTACGGAGAACGATACGACGGGAACAATTTTATCCATAACATTATTAAATTATCTTTCCCCTCTAAATATTTTATCTGCTATGTCTACTTTATTTGTAAAAGATTCCTCTATATATCCTTCGGCAACGGTTGGGAATTTCCATCCCCCATGCCTCTTTAGAGCAATCAAATCTGCCCCAGCATTAACCAAAATTGTCGCAGAGGACCGACGGAAACAATGTCCTGAGTATTCATGTGCATTAGGCAATAAATTTGCGAAAATTTGAGGCATTCTGCCAAACTGATATTCCCACTACTAGCCTGCAACCTTTCCCATTTGAATATTTAAAGAAAAAGCGGCAACTTTCAAAATTTTCTGGATGACATGCAACATATTTTCTATATGGCATATAAGTTCCGTTTATCACAAATGATCTTGGTTTGTTCGTTTTATCATCGGGTATCTTAATAAAAAGCTTAGATCCAAAATCTTCTATGTCATTCAAATTCAATTAATATATTTTACCAGGGCGTCATGCATCGGCAACACCAAACATTAAGGCAACCTGAAAAGTAAACACTACATAAATATCTAGGTAATTTTAAAATTCTTAAATTCTAAACGTACCTTATTCATTAAGTATATATAATCTGGTGCTTGAGTAATACACGTTTCAATTTGTTCATCTGACAAAACTTTTGACTTCTTTGGTTTATAGATGACACTTTCGAATATTTGGTAATATCAATATCTTCTTTTGTACTAAGTGTAGCTCTCAACATGTAGTAATTTGACCATAACGTAGATGCCTTCAACTTTGTAGATAAATCGGAAAAGTATGCAATCATGAAATTTTCAGAAGAAAGGTCGTCTTTTTTTCTTGGCAATAATCCATGAAACGTTTGTAAGCGTATTCATATTTTGCAGCATTTACTAACTTTGGTGGTGTCCCCAATACCTGGAAATCATTATACCGTCTTCCCCGAACTGATTTCGACAAAGACCATTCTTGAGACGTTGATCTCATTTTCGATAATTTCCTGGAAAATTTCCTATAGTGTTTCAATTGTTCATTCATAAAAAAATGTCGGACTCACATAAACACTCTCACAACTAATAAAGTACCTTTTTCTCACCAACTGCTTGAAAAAAGAAAAGAACTCAGATATATTGACTGATTTCGTAAGAGAGTATCCGATGATAATGTAATAGAACGCTTTAAACAGTTAAGAAAATAAGTTAACGAACAGATAATGAATCCAATAACAAAACTAAAACAGTATGGAATATAGTTAACTCGACCAAAGGTACGCGAAATACGGGAAAAATCAGAGGATTTTTTTACAACGGTGAAACATTGACTCAACCAGAAGACATGGCCGCCACTTTCGGAAACTATTTGTCAAACTTGATCAATAAGAAAATCACTCACCACTTCGGTTCACAACCATCGAATAATTGCACTACAGGACGGGCCACGCGTGATCCATTCTTCTTTATCCCTGTCAATGAAAACGAAATCACTGATATTATTTAACAACTACCTTATAAGAGGTCCACTGGCCCTGATGAAATCCCCGTATAAGTAATAAAAGTATGTAGTTCCATCATCGCACCCATTTTATGCTACATTATTAATGCATCGATCACGCAAATTTCCATCCTCCCTCAAACTAGCCTCCGTGGTACTGATACATAAGAAGAACGATCCAAGAAATATTGAAAACTATAGACCCATTGCTCTTCTGAGAATTTTCTCAAAAATCATAGAAAAAGTAATCGCAAAAAAAATTACTCAATTTCTTGAAACCTTCAATCTTTTCAGTGATAGCCAACACGGTTTTAGAATCGGTCTTGTTCAATATATCACTGATAAAATTGACATCGGGGAAATAGTTTTATCTATTATGTTTGATCTCATACGAGCTTTTAACACCGTCGAGACTTCTTTCGTGTCAAAAAAATGTTACCAACTAGAAATCTGTGGTCCCATAAATGAATGGTTTATTTCATTTCTAGAGCGCAGAAAATTCCTGGTCAAAATTGATGAAGTCATCTCGGACGAATATGAGAGTGATATCGGTACTCCTCAGGGGAGTGTCCCTGGACCATTGATTCTCTTGATTTTTATAAACGACCTCCCCCACCATATATGCTCAGAAAAAGTCCTGATGAACGCTGATGACACCTGCATAATTGTCTTGGATGCTTCGAAAACAATATTAGGACATAAAATTGATACTATACGAGTAGAATACAAACATTGGTGTTTCAAAAATAGGCTCATTATAAACCACAACAAAACGGTGGGCATATAGTTCTACAACAGATATAGAACACCAACAATCCAATACATTTCATTTGAGGGGCGTTCATTTGAATTATTCAAATTTACCAAATCTCTGGGCACGCAGTTAGACTGCAATCTTTATTGGGAAAAGCAACTAGATAGCATATGCAGTAAGCTGAATACTATGTGATATGAACTTTGAAAAATATGCTAGACTTTCAATCTCTATCATACAGTATTGTTGTATGGGGCCAAGCCTTTGACATGAAGCGTGAATTCATCTTACAAAATTGGATCATTAGGCGTATTTTCGGACTGTCCTACAAAACTTCTTGCAAAGATACTTTTTGACACCAAGGAACTCTCGACGGTATCGAAAGCCTGTGTGAGATCAAACATTTCCCCAATGTCCATTTTATCAGTGATATATTGAACAAGACCGATTCTGAAACCGTGTTGGCTATCACTGAAAAGATTGAAGGTTTCGAGAAATTGAGTAATTCTTTTTGCAATTACTTTTCCTATGGAGGCTAGCTTGAGAGAGGATGGAAACTTCCCTTGCGTGATCGATGCATTAATAATGTAGCATAAAATGGGTGCGATGATGGAACTACATACTTTTATTAGTTATACGGGGATTTCATCAGGGCCAGTGGACCTCTTATTAGGCAGTTGTTAAATAATATCAGTGACACGGACAAAGAAGAATGAATCACGCGTGGCCCGTCCTGTAGTGCCATTAATCGATGGTTCTGAACCGAAGTGGTTAGTGATTTTCTCATTGATTGAGTTTGACAAATAGTTTCCGAAAGTGGAGGACATGTCTTCTGGTTGAGTCAATGTTTCAACCATGGACGTATAAATCTTTATTTATACGTCCATGGTTTCAACCGTTGTAAAAAATTCCGTATTTTTCGTACCTTTGGTCGAGTTAACTATATTCCATATTGTTTTAGTTTTATTATTGGACTCATTAATAATTTCACCGTAATGTGCCTTTTTCCATTGTTATCTGTTCGTTAACTTCTTTTCTTAACTGTTTAAAGCGTTCTATTATATTATCATCGGACACTCTCTCACGTAACCAGTCAATATATTTGAGTTCTTTTCTTTTTTCAAGCAGTTGGTGAGAAAAAGTTACTTTATTAGTTGTGAGAGTGTTTTTGTGAGTACGACAATTTTTTATGAATGAACAATTGAAAACCATAAGAAATTTTCCAGGACATTATCGGAAATGAGATCAACGTATCAAGAATAGTCTTTGCCGAAATCAGTTCGGGAAAGAAGGTATAAGAACTTGTTTACGGAGTTCTGAGTAGTATTTCTAAGAGAGTAGCGTTCAGAGTATATCAAATATTGAGTCCGCAGAACGTGGGAGTTGGCAAATAGCTATTTGTCCATAGTGATCCGAAAGTTCCGGGTCCAAGTTTTTTGTTTGAGTAAGATGTGGCATATTTGATACAATATAATGTATGGAGGAGTAACTGGTGGATGTTGCCGTTGTGAAAATTTGGGTATTTTCGGTTATTAATGAAGTCATTCAGTAGGTCAAATAGCAATTTTGATTCTGAGGTGTTGCTGTATTGATGTATGTTTAGATCACCACACAAGAGAACACATTTAAATTTTTTTAGCAATGGAAGCGCTTTCGCCAATCGATTGAACAAAATGTCAAGGTTATCAGTAATTTTTGTTGGGGTCTGTAGACGTTGATTATGTAATATTCCTTACGAAAATCAGTTCGAACGATAGATTGTTGATGGAATCAACTGGTTTGCAGTAAGGGACAATGTCAGTTTTACAAAAAAAGCCGAGCCACCATGTGTATGATCTTTACGACTGAAGTCACTCAATAGGTAAAAATAGGTAAATTCTCAATGAGTAGTTTTTTGAGACATTGTTCACTAAAAAATAGAAAGGAAAAATATTTGTCATTGATGAAAGCTTCAATTAAATTGAGTTTATTTGAGATGAACTGAATGTTGATACTGAAAACACTGAAAGATTAACTTCCATAAATTTGTATTTAAAAAAATATCAGACCTTTTGTAAGTGAATAGTCAATTTTAAGATATTGAGAATTTAATCTCCATGATTTGTGAAGGTTTTTGCAACCTCCTAAAAATATTGTGTCACTATATATATATATGAAGTTATTGTCTCAATATATAGTCAGTTTCAAAAAGTTTGCACCATATGGGAAACTTTTATATGTGTCAGAAAATTTTATCATTGATAGAAATTGGTGCATTGCGAAAAACTTGCATTTGGGTTGTCAAACTTTTAAATTTCCAATCGGTCTACAGGGGAGAACAAAAAATTTTAATTTTGTAAACTACCCTTATTGTTGGCATTGGCAAAAAAGTTAATTTAAAAAGTTGTTTAGAATTAGAAACAATATTCAGATTTGAAATCATAGCCATTTTTCCCATTTTGTATGGTTTTAGCCTTATATAGAGTACTAGTATCTCATATACACCTTGGGCCCCTCAATAATATTTCAATGCAAAAGTCGGTGCGTCGGAAAAGATAACTCTTAACCGACGGCACCTAGTGACAGAAAGAAACACTCCATACATTTCTCCTACCTCGATAGGATTCTAAATAAAAGATCCCTTCTCAGTAGGAGTGGCTCAATTGCCCGACTGGCACATTTAATGAAAGAAAAAGCCATATGAAGGGAGAGAAAATGAGAAATGAAATGCATAAAGCACACAAAGTCGTCTTAACAAAAGGTTCAATATAAATTGAAACACAATTGGTAGACCGACAGGCGACTAGCAAATACCACGCAGAACGTAGAATGATATTCACCTGACAATCCATGCAAACTTCCATATAAATGGATATTGTTCGCAAATGTTTCTTTCTGATGATTGTTTTTCGCCTGTCGGTCTACCAATTGTGTTTCAATTTATATTGAACCAATTGTGTTTCAATTTATATTGAACCTCTTGTGAAGACGACTTTGTGTGCTTTATGCATTTCATTTCTTATTTTCTCTCCCTTCATATGGCTTTTCCTTTCATCATTTATTTATTTATTCGATTATTTTCTCAGATGATTAAATCATAATGCTTGTTATTATAGACATACATACAAAGTGAAATATCAAATTTGCACAAAAAACTAGTAAAAATTCAAACCATTTTCAACAAACGTCGATATTCTGGTACAAATAATAAATTGGACCAAATTTTGCATTGAAATGTTAATATAGTAATATGAGGGAGGCGCTTGAGGTGTACTCTTAATGAGGCCAAAACCATAGAAAATGAGGACAAATTTTGTTGTTGCGTAGGTGGCTGTGATTAAAATATGAATATTGTTTTTTATTCTAAACAACTTTCCTGGTAAAACTTTCTCATAACGTCGAAAATAAGGATAGTTTACTCATGATCCAAATTCCAATTTTTTGTACTCCCCTGTACACCGTTTGGAAATTTATAATTTTGACAACTCAAATGCAAGTTTTCTGCAATGCACCAATTTTTATTAGGAATAAAATTATCTGATAAATGGATAATAAAAAAGTTTCGCATATGTTGCAAACTTTTTGAAACGCACTGTATATAAAGTGATCTGAAATAACCCACAATATGATTGAATTTCTTTATACGAAAGAATCGAATGTGTTGACATATACATTTGACAGGAATTAGTATGCAGTAATTGCAAAACTAGTATGCATTTATCAGCAATTAGACATATAGTGGATTTGATCGGTTATTTCTATAATGTTTCGAAAATGATGAAGGCAATAGTTGAGTTTACCTGGTTTAACTTCTCACATGTTTCTGCCATGAAAATTATTCTGTCTAAACCTCGGCAAATACTGCCTAGCCTTCAACTTATTTTTTTGGGTGCAAACATTTTCAAAACAAATCGCGACTAAGATATAATCAATTCAACATTATCACACTCTCAATAAAAAATATAAATCTCAAGTATCGCACAAACGACAAATGCCGTAGACACTTTGGTATTTCAATTAGGTGTATCAGGTTCAAATCACAATAATTTTGGATCACCTGGTATAAACGACGTTCCTTCTCGATGCTCCCTCACACTCACGTAAGCGATGTATCCATTCCCATTAGTAGTTTCGAAGTAATAGTCAGATAGTTGTTATTGTGGAACATAAAAGCCGCTCCAACCACCAACAAAAGCGTCTTCCACTAAGCAGAAAACTTCCTTTACAACCAGCTACCACAAAAGCACCACCCCAACACCCTGAAAAGCGCCACCCAATACCCCACAATCTGTTTCCGCACTTTGCATGCATAATTGTAGTAGAGTCGGAATATGGAAAATGTTCAAAAATCAATTATGAACCAGTTTTTCAATATATTTCAGAGGAGAGACTAGTTATTTTAAAAAAATGCAGCGTTTGTTTAGAAATTTAATACATACGATAGACTCTTTCGGAAGTAATGAAATGAAGTTATTTCAAAACGTTACTATGGCAAAGAGGATATCAACCAAAATTCAAGAAGTATGCTATTGATGTCATTAGTGTTATTTAAGAACTTACTTATCATATACATATTTCAATTATGAAATCAAATATTGAAGGTCGCATTTATAAGTTTCAAAGTATACTCAAATATGAATGATCAACTACCCTCGGCCAATATTGGTTTTTGGTAAAGTTTTATAAAAACAGACATTTTCAATATTATTGACTTTTGCTACGTCTCGGTTAAAATTGCTACTATATTGCATAATTCATGAATTATTCAAAGAAAGTCTCCCATTTTGGTGCACATGCGTTTTTATCTGAGGCACGGTATTTTTTTCATGAATTTGTACTATTTTCTAGTAGAAAACAATCCCACATTTTGAAAAAACTCGAAAAGTTCCACCATCTACAGGATGATTCAAAAGTACTTTGACAAACTTCAGGAGGTGATTCCTCACAATATTCTAATATGAATTGTCCAAATAAATATATGTCCGGAAACGCTTCGTTTCCAAGATACAGGGTGTTGTTTTATTTTCATTTTAGTTTTTTTAAATAACTTTCGTAATACTGACCTTAATTAAACGAAAATTGGTATTGAGAGATTTTTTGAGGTGTCGAATTCAAACCTGATGTTATTATTGCCCATACTCGTAGGGGGCACCACCTACACGTCTTTTCCTTTTTTGAAGATTCATAACTTTTTTGAGCGTACTTCTAGCACATTTTTTAGTTGAAAAATAAATTCCTCTATCATATCTACGTAAAAAAGCTACGCCTGTCACAAGTCGCTATAAGCAACCGTTTTCTAGATATTTGGACTTGAAAATTTCAAGTCGATTATTTGATAATCGATGCGTGTTGAAGTTATTACCATTATTTTGCATTTTTCACAACAATGCTTAGGAAATGAATTTAACGTTTAAGTAAGTAGTTTTGGTTTTTTGAAGGGGGCGCCACCTATTCTATTTATTTTTACTCGTTATTTTTGTATCAAGGGTGCAAAATCTGTATTTGTTTTAATAAAATTTGCAAGAAATATCAACATTTCATTTCAAGAAATTTTGATATGTAGAATAAAATCAAATAATGGAAACTAAATTGTATCCAAATAAATTGTTCAAAGTGTCCACCTACAGCGAAGATACAGGCATTCAGTCTTCTAGTCATTGAATCTCGTACCAGCTCAAAAATTATTGGCGTGTTTCTTATTGTTTCACAGGCGTCTACTATTCGGTTTTTTATATCTTCCTCGTTCGCTAGTGGAGTTTTATGAACTAGTGACTTCAAATGTCCCTGAAAATAAAAATCTAGCGGGTTTAGATCTGGGGACCTTGGTGCCCACGCCTGGTTAGGTTCTTCTACACCCCTACCGATCCATCGATTTGGATAGACAGTGTTGAGGAATTCCCTGGCTACAACACTCATATGGACCGGACCCCCATCATGCATAAGCAACATGCGGATACGAATTTCTAATGGTACATTCTGAAGTAGTCCCGACAATTCATTTTCTAAAAAGTCTCTGTAAGTTGCGCCATTCAGTCGTAACGGAAGAAAGAAAGGACCTATCAAGTAATTATCAATTATTGCCGCCCATACATTGACAGACAATTGATACTGATAATGTCTTTCACTTACTGCGTGCGGATTTTCCAGAGCCCGAACATGGTTGTTATGAAAATTTGTGATAGCATTTCGAGAGAGGTTTGCCTCGTCCGTGAAGAGTACATATCTCAAAAATTGAGTATTTCCAGCCAATTCTCTCAAAAACGACTGACACATGGTAATGCGTTGGGGAAAGTCTCGTGGCACAAGAGCCTGTACCCTTTGAATATGGTATGGATAAAATTGTTGATCGTGGATGATTCTCCAAACTGTGGACTGAGTAGAATTCAGAGCTTCAGCAATTATTCTTGTACTTGTTTCTGGATTCTCCTCGAGAGCGTTCAAAACAGCTTCTTCCAATTCTGGGGTTCGGACTGCTCGTGGTATTCCAATAATATCAGCTACCCTCATAAAGCTACCTGTTTCTGCCAAACGACGGTGGAGACTGGTAAATGTTGGAGCTGAAGGCAGTACCTGATTAGGAAATCGCTCCTGGTAAACCGTCTTGCTTCGCGCGCATTGCCAACCGCAAGGCCATAAACGAAATGCATATCGGCTAAATGAGCATCATTGTTTAAATAATCCATTTTTTCAAAATTGGTGTTTTAAAACTTACAGAAACTTCAACAAAACATTCAACTATGACATAATATGTAATTCCCAAAACTACTTACTCAAACGTCAAATTTATTTCCTAAGCATTCTTGTGAAAAATGCATAATAATGGTAATAACCTCAACACGCATCGATTAACAAATAATCGACTTGAAATTTTCAAGTCCAAATATCTAGAAAACGGTTGTTTATTGCGACTTGTAACGGGGGTAGCTTTTTCACGTAGATATGATAGAGGAATTGATTTTTTTACTGAAAAATGTACTAGAAGTACGCTTAAAAAAGTTATGAATCTTCAAAAAAAAAGACGTGTAGGTGGCGCCCCCTACGAGTAAGAGCAATAATAACATCAGGTTCGAATTCGACACCTCAAAAAACCTCTCAATACCCATTTTTGTTCAATTAAGGTCAGTATTTCGAAAGTTATTTGAAAAAAACGAAAATAAAAATAAAATTTTAACACCCTGTATCTTGGAAACGAAGCGTGTCCGGACATATATTTATTCGGACAATTCATATTAGAATATTGTGAGGAACTACCTCCTGAAGTTTGTCAAAGTTCTTTTGAATCACCCTGTATATGAAAAAAAAATGGCATTGGAATGAAATATTCTCCACCTATATCGTTCCTCAGACTGACCCATACAAATGCACGAATGCTAGTAAATGAAGTAAGAACCTGATCTGACAAATGTAAATTCAGGTGAAAGGCTGTATTCGGATTCATCAGATAGTACTGGGGTAAAACAATATTCTGACTCCACTACTACACCCTGTAAAAAATGTTGCCTGCTATGTCGCTATAGTCTCCATGCACAAAAGAAAATGACTTACCGGATTCGACGGGAGAAATTTTCCGGACGCTTTCCTGATGCCGCCTCCGGACCGTCACTTTCCTGAAGACGGTTCCACTTATAGGCTCGATATCACACGTTTCTATGGGAGCTGTTTCTTCGCGGGCATAATGTAGCTGACATATAAATATTATTATTAGTATGGTGGGGTAATATTTCACAAAAATCATACAATAACAATTGACTGAGTAAAAGTTTGGCGACAAAATGCACATAATTCAATATCATTTTGGAAACTAACAAATTATAACATTCACCAGGTTGATAATGCGAAATACCTGGGACTTTTGATAGATGACACGTTGAAAACTTAGAAATAAATGATACCACTGATCCAGGATAAGACTAATGTACTCTGCTAACATTCAAAGGAGGTATGACAGGTGGCTCCCCCAACAATGATTCAGTTGGCAAATCCATGACACAGTTGATTAATATTATTATTTTCTATTGTGCAAACAACTTACACAATTTCGTGGTAGAGTCTACACAAGAAATTTCGTATTTCTGTGATACCTGCCATGGTACTTTACTCAAACAAAATCATTTTCAGCGTAGTAATATCGAAAAAACGTCATTATTATAGTTTGTATCCAAGGATTGGAAAGGAGCATAAAAACGTTTTTTTCATTTTCTAGATGTTGTTTGTAAACACATTCGAATGAATCGACACGTGATATCATAGAAAGATAGTGGGAGTTACCTAATGGTCAAAGGGGCGTCAAACGGGCCGTTGTAAATAAATTATATGGACTAACTGAAACACGAGTAACAAAGGCGGCTCTGATATTTTCAAGAATATCACAAGAAATAAACAAACCGATAGATTCTCGGTAATGATAAAATCATTTATGAAAGTATGCCAAAATACAGATAATTAACTAATTACTTGACAAATAACCCGACAGTCATTCATCGGACAGAAGAAAGTCGTAAATAGAATTTATCGGAAACAAAATAAAAATCAATCGATTGCTAAAGAACAAAGCTGCTATTCGCTCAAGGGACACCCATCCTATCGTTATAATAAAAATTATATATAGATGAAAAACTATTTGTTTTTCTGAACTTGACCCCTGTTCCTTTTTATTGCGATATATTCCGTTACAAAAGTGATGCTCGAGAATGATCACCAGATAGTTCAGAAATAGAAATCCTCAAGTCAATTCAGAATAGGTATGTTAGAGTAATCAGTGCGATTCTGCCAATTCATGAAATTCTGAGATGTAGTTCCAAGAGACTAATGGAATCATCCGGTTGATTGTAAGACCCATCAATTAATTAGTTGAAATTATTCATTTCATTGTATCCAGAAAGTGATTAGATTATCAAAGTCAATATGCAATGGTGAAAATGAGTGTTAATGAAGCTAGTTTCAAATCATCTTATAACAAAGTCCGTTCTTCAGAATAACACGATTATTCAATAAAATTTTGGGAAGTTAAAGTAATTGATATCGAATGCGAGTTTAAAATATAACAGGTTAAAAATAAAATAAAGACTGAAGTAAAATTAATCAAACTGAAAGTTCAAGTGTACAGAGATCCTAGGAAGTAGACAGAAACCAACATGTATATGAAGAATGAGTGTCGTGCATGGTATTTCAACAGTGAATTGTGCTTGATTTATTTAATTGTCATAGAGCCTTATGGTAAATTGTGATCAAACGTATTGTACCGAAAGATTTAAATAATTTTACAATTAATATGTCAAGAAAGTCATGAATATATGGTGTGATTTTCCAATTTTTTCCTTAGGAAAACCCCACTATTATTGTCGAACAAACCCTGAAATGTAAAATTGTAGAAATTTTACGATCGCAGACAGACTTGGGGGATTCAAAGGAAAGGCAATAAATGTTGTAGAAGAGTGGTATTAGTAGATATTATTGGAGAAGTAAGAATCAACGGGAAAGAAACTTCGATTAAACAAGATACTTTTGGGAGTTTGAAAACTGATAAATTCAAAGGTTGCGAAGGGTGCATCATATTATAAGTATAATAATTGTCATTAGGTTTGAGTCGATTTGATTTTGAGTTGGAAAGTGAGTTTGCGATTTTCTCACAATTAATTTTCCAATTGGTGTACGCAACTCCAATCGCACGTCGTATGATTTTGAGCACAAAGGGTTCATTATGAAGGATTACGAAAATGAAAATAGGTTACAAAAAATGTCATTATTTTACTGTACTAGGAGGTAATCATATTTAGTAATCAGGAACAGGTATCAGTTGAACATAGGGTTTTTAGATAAAAATGTTAAGGAGATTAAAATCTTAGTCAGGTTAATCTTAATTCCTATTGGTCAAGAAATAGCGTCGATTCTCGAAATATACAATAAAGAGAGGAACCGAAGTATTAAATATAGAAAAGATCCCAGAAAGAGTTATTTTTTATCGTTTCGATCTGTTTGAATTTTACATTTGTGTGTGGGTTCAACTTGCTAAAATCAAATTGTTTCTACACATTTCTTGTTGCAAATTCGAATAGAGAGTAGCTGAGTTTATCCAATTGAATCGAGAATGATTAGATTGATAGTATCCTTATTTTGTTGTATACATTTTTCAATAATCACTAGTAATTGATTCCCAGATTAATAACTGCACTGTTCTGGCCAAATCTAATTAATCTTGTTTCTTCCTTAATTTCAGAAGTGTTCTACTCTCTGAGGCTACTTATTATTTCATTGATTTTTCTTATTAATATTTGTCGCAGGAGTTCGTTTCCTTCATTAGTCCCCACATATGTAACAAGAGAACAAAAGCAATTAATGCTTTATTCAATTAATTAGTCAAATTAGCCTTTTTGGGTTTCCTTTCTCCATTCCCCGATCAGTGTATTCTATATTCAAGCAATAAGTCAGTTAAATTTTCTTCTAACTCAGGAAGCAAATAGCAAGTGGAACAAGTAGATCATATACACGTTCGTAACGGGTATATTTTGTAATTATTTCAGATCCGCCAGGTACCTACCATCCAAAAAGTAGATTTTTCTAAACTACTTCGTACAGGTTCGATCTAGTTCCTAGTCTCCTTTTGGCTGAATTTGACATGAAGCGAAACGGATATTTTGTGCTTACTTGAGTTGAATTAATAGTTGATATTAAGGATCACGTTTTGCAAGTTGAATATTTCAATATCCACGAACCCCCACGAACATGTGTATGAAACAATCCCACACTCACACAAAGAATAGAAAAAGTTATGAGTAAAAAACGTTTTTTTTTTTGAAATTTGTTAGGCTAGGCTAGGAAAGTAACGGAGATTCGCAGGATATATCTAATTCACAGGAGATGGGTTTAAAATGAGCCTGAAACCAGCGCTCACAAATCTCTAATTTCACTGCACCGATCCGACCGACTGACAGTTTTCGTGCTTGGAGCGATTCAAAGTTTGAATATTAAATGAGTTTCTTTGAAAAAAAAAGTAGAAAATTCTCCACACACTGTTATGAACAAAGTATGGTAACATGTTTGTTTCCGGGCGTTTTTTTGCTTACTCACCTCATTGGAAGTTGAACCAGATTCCTCGGAGTTATCGGATTGGTCACCCTGGTGGGAATGATAGAGGGATGATCTACGTTCCAGCATTTTTCCGTCTTCAAGGAGTCTTGCTTCTTTCACAGCTTGGTTCCGAAGTGCAACCATGAGACGATCCTTCATCATAGTGTTAGTTAGATTAATATTACTTTCGAAACTTACTCGTTTTTCTAAAATGAAATCGGATTTTTTCGTTGGCTCGGGTGTTGGAATACCTAGAAAAATATTGTTTTTTATGAACGGATATAACTTCAATCAATGGAATTACGAGAGTATCAACTTTGTTTGATGATAGTTGAATTACTTCCCAGTGTAAAGTTTGGAATGGAACATGAAAATGTACTTTTCTTGGAATATGCATAAATCCCTGAAAGCACAGGTAAAAGTTTCGTATGACAAAATTAGCGAGTGTTCTGGGAACGAGGGAATAATTAATATCAGGAATGAGGTTGACAAATTTGAACTGACTCCTCTTTTGGGGAAGTTAAAAAACCAATCTGAAAGCTAGTGACGTTTCAATTAAAAAAAACGTGGTTAGGTGGGTGGAGTATACTCTTTGCACAGTGAGTACCTATGCCCAAAGATTTACAATTCTAAAGATTTTTTTAAGCATCCTTACTAGTTTTAAGTTTCCTATACTATGAAATATACAGTTACAATGAATATATAAATTAAAGAGAACATTATGTTAAATAAAATATTTGATTGTATGTGTATATTGAAAATCCACAAAACTAAATTGATAATGATTGTTCAATTTTTTCTTGAATATAGTGTTATTTTTCATCATCTTCATTCAATGTTTTCCACAATATTGTGGAATGAAATTGAAAAAATCAAGATGCGGAGGGTTGTTGCTAAGTTGGGGCTGGCAAATTTTTAAAATATTTTTTATACACATACACATTTTACGATTCGAAAAAATTATGGTGCCACTGGGTTACAATGGAAATAAAAGAAGAGTAGAGAAGAAAGACTAAAAAAAAAGTAGAAAAAAAAGTAGAAAAAAAAAGTAAAAAAAAAAGTGGAAAAAAGAAATTAAAAAAAATTAAATGAATAAAAGTAAAAAAAGTACAAAAAAATAAAAAGAGGTAGAAAACAAAATAGTAGAAGAAAAAGAGTAGAAAAACTGAGTAGACAAAAATTAGTAGTAAAAAAACAGAAAGAAAAAAAGTAAAAAAAGAAAGAGTATAAAAAAGAGCGAAGAAAAAAGGGCAGAAAAGAAGTAGAAAAAAATAGTAGAAAAAACAGTAGAAGAAAGAATGTTTAAGAAACCGTGCAAAAAAAGAGGAGAAAAGTAAAAGAGAAGGAGTAGGAAAAAAAAAGTTGGAAAAAAAATTGTGGAAAAAAAGTTGTTTCTATGATATTCCCTTTCATAGCCCATAAAGAAAGATGGCAGTACAAATCGTAACAAGTGACACATCTACCTAGAAAATCAACTGGCTGGAGTATAAATAGATAGATAGATAGCTCTTTATTCCCAAGGCAATTACAGGAAATGCTTAGGAGGTTATATTTAACATAACGAATTACAGAAAAGAGAAAAAATAAAAAAATGTATATTCACACATATACATATAGATACACACACACACACATACATACACACACATATATACGAATGTATGAACGTCCAAATAAATGAATTAAAGAAATGTACATGCGTGTATGTGAATAAATGATTAATTAACTATATAATGAAGGAAAGCTACTGCTGAAGAAGTAACGAAAAATTACTCGACAGTTCAATGAGAATAAGAAGTACAAATCTATTGGTAATACATTCCATAATATGTTTGAGATTGATGTCACATGAATCACAGGGGGACTTCAAGAAAAATCGCAAGTATTTGATGACAAATGTCTAACGCGTTACATATATTCATGATATAGATAATAGTTCGGAAGGAAGGGCAAAGGATTGTGGCTCCTTGTTGGGGGCCTGTTCGACAGCTCTCTTGCCCTCTCGAGGGGGCGAAGGGGTAGCCCCTGCTGCTGTTAGCAGGCGAGCTCATCCGACATACTAGTTTGTCTTTTTTTGAAAATTCTCAGTACAGGCGCCTCCTGCATTCGGTTATGCGCCTTTACGCTCATTTAACTTGTTTCCGATAGTTCTAGACGTTTTATTTCTTCAATATTTGTTTATTTTAAGAAATAATACTGGAAAATCAAATAAAAACCAGCTTCAGAAAATTCCGCTTATTGGGTTTTTACCAATTCTAATGACTTTAATTATATTATTTCATTAAATAGCTCCAAGCTTTGAAATATGACTCCATGTTTTCTGGGATGGTTCGCCCTGACATTGGTTATACCTGCCATGAGCGGACTTTTAGGAAGGTGCTGTCTATAAAACTTATCAACTCCTACCAGTTCGCGCAGATCATTCAGCCGGATGTATCTGTTGCTATTAGTTGCGATACGAAGTGCTTTAGTCTGCAGTCTTTCCAGTCTCGAAAGTTGAGTTTTGGATAGACTGCAGAATATTGGACAGGCGTATGTCATCACCTGTCTTATTATTTGTTTATAAATGCGAACTTTATTATCTTGCGATAGACTAGAGTTGCGTGCGATGAGGGGGTAAGTTCGCTCAATCGCGGCTGCCTCCCTCTGTAACGCTAGCGCTACATGTTTGTGCAATTCCACCCCCAGGTATCTCACAGAAGGCTTCTCCGTCATTTGGCTGTTTTCAACTTTCAATTTCCCGAGGATTTTCACGTTAGTTTGTTTCCTCGTGAAATTAATGACCTCTGTTTTATTCGAATTGAGCTTAATCTTGTTATTCCCTAGATATAGTATGACCAGCTGAATTTGGAGCTGCCTTGCAGCCACTTCGCTATAGAACGAATGGAAATAGATCGCGGTGTCATCCGCCGACAGCGAAGACTCCTGTGGGACCCCTGCTCCGACCATGTGTTCAGGCGAACTGGTTCCGTTTACATTTACCCCGAAAGTCCGCCCCGTCAGGTAAAATTCTAAGATTTTTGAGAGGTAGAAAGGCATGCGCGCCTCCGACATTTTTGTTATTAACCCTTCTGTCCAGACCGTAACAAAAGCTTTTTGGTATCCAACAGGACCATAACTGTGTTATGGTCTCTGTGGAAGGCTTCTTTCACCCCGTGAACAACCCGGGCTACTTGGGAGGTCGTTGAGTGACCTTTTCTGAACCCGAATTACTCAGGCGGGATAATTTTTAGCTCTTCCTCGAATTCCACGAGACTATTCAGGAGAATCTTGTCCACCACCCTGGCCACCACACTAAGTAGTGGAATGAGCCTGTATTTTCAATTTTAATTTTTTGCGTTTTCTTTAGGCAGTCTGGATAGTTTTGCCACTTTATGATTGCATTAATGATGTATATAAGCTGAGCCAGCGACTTTTTCGGAAGGTTCTTGATGAGAACGGTGTCCAACTTGTTCAAGCCAAGCGCCTTGTTACGCGTTAGGCCCTTGATAGTCTTCAGAACTTCTTCATAGTTGGTTAAAACTTTTTGAAGTTTGATTGGAGGTGTTTCTCTGATATTTGTTGCCGCGTTCGAAATTATTTTATGTCCCGCCATTCTGTCCGGTTCTTCAACATGTACTTTGTTGAAATACTCCCCGAATAAATCGGCCTTCTACTGCGGTTCCGCCACCAGACGCTCAGGACCAGTCACTATGGCCGGTATGGGTTCTCTTTTCCTCTGAAAGTTTTAGTCATATCCCATAGTGAATGGTCCCTTACGTTGAGGTTCTCAAGTTACGATTCCATATTTCATTTGTATTGGTTTCGATCAACTCCATAATTTCAGCCCCTAGTCGCATGAAGTGCTCTTTGTGTAATGGATTTCTGGTTGACTGCCATTTCTTCTTTTCTCTATTCTTAATCTTAATAAGCTCTTTATTATTTTGTGGAATCGTAAACTTGTCGCCCCTCACGATTATTTTTCTGGTTGTTTTGTCACGTGCGATTTGAATGATTTTAATAAAAAAATTGTCTCATATATATTCTATATCGTTTTTTTCGATAATTGTGTTAATGAATGTGATACTGTTCATAATATTTCTGTATTCCTTCCAAGCACAGTTGTAATAAGCATACCTCGCTTTTTTCTATACTTTGGTATTTTTTGTGTTTAAAATGAAATATTACAGGTACGTGATCTAACGTAAGCTCGTTGATTGCACTGACTTCACTTAAGTCTGTGACATTTTTTTGCACAGGGGTAGAATCGCCGGCCAGAATATCGAAAACCTACATGTTCCATCATTGGGTTTGAATGCCTACATGCTCGATGTTTACATTTCTTTGAGGGATTTCTACAAATTGTATATTATTACTTATTATGATTACTACACCCCCTGGGCCCTCGACCCTTCTTGTCTGTCGGTCTTGATGGTGGTAAATCCCCTAAATTTTAAGTTATGCCCCTGTTGGAGTTTAGTCATGGTAGTGGTTCTGCCTCTTCACTTCACCCAACTCGATATTGCTTCTCGCTTATCATCACGCTGGTGAGTGGTCTGTTGTATGCTATCCAGACCTATTGTTCCTTCTACTTCTTGGGTATTATCTCCCAGCATGTTGCCTTTCTTTTATTTATTTTTGTTTCAGAATGGAGGTAGTGACTTCTGCCATTATAGTTTGTGCGAAATTATCTGCCGTAGAGTTATGACTACATTCCCTTGCTTTAGACTCCATTTTTCCAATTCTCCTCAAATAAGCTTTGAAGCACCCGTGTGTCCTGTTAGTGCTTGTGAGAGGAAATAGTCGACTTGCATTTGCTTGCAACCTATCAAGTTTTCCAAGTTCGATATCAAAGCTTTAGTCCATTGTGCCTCATTTCTGTGTGACTCCAGATCTCTTATCACTTGTTCAGGGTGATTGTTCTCTGCTCCCTCTCAGTATGTGGGTTGTTCTCATCCATTCTTTTATAGAGCCTCCGCCGGTATGCGCTAATCACTCTGAGAAGTTTTTTGCGTTTTAGTAGCTCTCTGTATTTTCTTATTATCACATTTGCAGGTAGGAGCACCATACAGAAGAATATACCCCGCATTTCCCAGGGCCCTTGATGAAAACGTAAGCCTAGTCAGTGCCGCCACTTTCTCCTCGACTCTATGTGCTGGGCGAAAATACATATTCCGCCAAGGGTAACACCCATGTATACAAGATACATTTTGCACACATGAATTTGATCTCTTTCTTCCCTTTGAGAATGACTGCTTCTGATTTGTAAGGAGCTAATTCCAACTCATTCTCACACCTGAGTCGAACGCTGATGTCTGATCTCCTGAACCTAAGTAGAACAAGGCACGCATAATACTCGACATTACGAGCTAAGAAAACACTTGCACACCATGGAAATATATGCTGGAAATTATGCTGGAATATATGCTGGAATATATGCTGGAATATATGCTGGAATATATGCTGGAAATTATGCTGGAAATTATGCTGTATGGGGTCGGCTTTAGAAGAGCCCCATGGTAAATCCTGCCTGTCGTAAGAGGCGACTAAAAGGATAACCGTAGGTGGAAGATGGTCTCATCGCCCGGTGAAATACCACCATATCGACTTTGTGTGCTGTGAAATGGGTCATTCCATGTTTCGGTGTTCGGTCGATTCTTTCCGGTCTCCCTCTTTCCTTTTCCCCAATTCCTCCTTTATTTTCAGGTGCATCCTAATAGTAATAATGATGAAGTCTCCTAGAGTAAAACACTCCGGAAGCAAAATACCTCTCCATTCGGATTTCCGCGCGAGAGGTACTCGAGGGGACTCAACATTAAAGATTAATTTTTGCAACATCCGCGGACTCAACAAGAACATCAATGACGTCCACCATCACCTACAGACGAAAAAACCGCATATTCTGGCTCTAACAGAAACACAAGTAAACTCGTCCACCAACAAGGTCCATATGCTTTGTCCTGGTTACGAACTCCATTCTCGATTCAGGTTCAAAGGTGGAGTCTGCCTTTACGCTAAGGCTAACCTTTCATGCCAGCGTGAAGAGAGTTTGGAACCGAAAGACTTTGATGTGATGTGGTTCAAGCTATCTGATACCAAACTGACTAAGTTCCTCTGCTGCCTTTACCTATCACCTAATGAACCTTCATATAACGACCTCTTTGAGTTTTTATCACTCAAACTGGACTACATTCAGGAGAACCATCCAACAGCTGAAACCATAATCATGGGAGACTTTAATGTACATAACGCTGCCTGGCTCAAATTCTCTAACAAAACAGATGATGCGGGTCGTCAAGCCGAGGCCTTCGCCATCACTCATGGTCTAGAACAACTGGTCGAGCTACCAACCCGCATCCCTGATGTCAACAACCAGTCTGCCAATACACTAGATCTTTTCCCCACCACCAATCCTGACCCGTATAGAATAGAAGTTTGTGCCCCACTTGGAAACTCTGATCACACCCTCATCTCCACAACATGCTCTTTCCATTTACCATCGAGCTGCACAATACCACCCCGTCTCATGTGGCATTACAATTCGGCCGACTGGGAAGGTCTTCGTATGTTTTTCTCAGCGTTTCCATGGAAGAGAGTTTGTTTCTCTTCAGTAGATCCAACACGATGTGCTGAGACAATTTCTGAAATCATCATGTTGGGGATGCAAACCTACATACCAAATACCGAAAGAAGAACATCATCCGATAAGACCTGGTTTAACAGAAACTGCTCTAGAGCTGTGGCTTCCAAACAGGCAGCATACCATCGATGGCTAAAAAATCCGGGCACTGAGACCAGAGCAGCATATGTCGAGGCTAGAGGCATATGCAAAGAGACAATAGAATGCTCAAAAGATGCCCACAATTCCAAAATAAGATCAAAACTTGCTGAATGTCCTAACGGATCCCGTTCATTTTGGTCTTTCGCCAAAGCTGTGGGAAGAAACTTCACTTCCAGCTCATTTCCTCCTCTAACCAAAGAAGATGGAACACTAGCAACGACTGCCCAGGAAAAAGCCAATATCTTTGCGCACCTATTTGCTGGAAATTCCACTCTGGATTCATCGGGAAAACAACCCCCGAACATTACACCTATTGACAGTCACATGCCCGAGATCACCTTTCGCCAACGTACTATCAGAAAGATTTTGCTGAGTCTCAAAACCAACAAAGCCTGTGGATCTGACGGAATCCCGCCGATTGTTCTCAAGAAATGTGCCCCCGAACTAACACCTGTTCTTTGCAAGTTGTTCAACCACTCTTACAATTTGGGGTATTTCCGTCCAATTGGAAAATTGCAAGAGTACAGCCAGTCCCTAAAAAAGGCAAAAAGGCCCTACCTAGCAACTACAGACCTATCGCACTGCTATCTATTATTTCAAAGGTCATGGAAAAAGCCATCAACATCGAGCTCATGAAATATCTGGAAGACTCAGGAATTGTCAACGATAGGCAATATGGCTTCCGCCATCAGAGATCAACTGGTGACCTGCTCGCTTACGTCTCACATATATGGCTGCTATCTATTGAAAAGTATGGAGAAACTTTAGCTGTGGCATTAGATATCTCCAAGGCGTTCGATCGAGTTTGGCACCAGGGACTCCTCGCCAAGCTTCCGTCTTATGGCTTGCCCCCTCAGCTGTGTTCTCTGCTTGCTAGTTTTCTCTCAAACAGGTCTCTCCATGTAGTGGTCGATGGAGTTTCATCTACCTCTACTTATAAATGCTGGTGTTCCGCAAGGATCTATTCTCGCACCAACACTATTTCTACTTCACATCAACGACCTGTTGAAAGCAAATTCATGTCCAGTACACAGCTTTGCCGATGATAGTACCCTCCATACCGCTTTCTCTTCCAGGGCCCCTATATCAGCCCGTGAAACCAGAAATGAACGAGGAAAAAATGTTAATAATATAAATATGGACTTGGCAACAATTCTCGAGTGGGGATCTAATAACTTGGTAGAATTCAATGCAAACAAAACACAAGCATGTCTTTTCTCTAGAAAAGTCGATCTCACTGTGCCTAACATAACTTTGTCAGGAGTAACCATACCACTGAAGTCATCCATATCGATGCTTGGTATTACTATCAGCAATAACCTTTCCTGAGAAAATCACGTGAGGTCCATTGCCAAAAGTGCATCCCAAAAACTTGGTTTTTTGTTCCGTGCCAAGAGCTATTTCACCCCCACTCAGCTGCTTATGATCTATAAGGCACAGATCCGACCTGTCCTGGAATACTGTTCCCATATTTGGAGCGCGGCACCTAAACATATCCTGAGGCTATTGGATTCTGTCCAAAAAAGGGCAATTCGTCTCGTCGGTGATGCCTCGCTTACAAACTCGCTCACTTGTCTGGAACACCGTAGAAAAGTTGGCGATTTGTCTCTATTTTATAGATATTTTCATGGGCGATGCTCTTCTGAAATATCAACAATCGTTCCTGCTTTGGCAATCTCTTCGAGACTAACCCGTCAAGTTCAGTCATCACACCCCTTCGTGGTCACTTTGGAGACCTGCAGAACATCACTTTCCAAAGTCTCGTTCATCCAACGAACAGCGAGGCCTTGGAACTCATTGCCTAGGGAGGTGTTCCCCGAGGCATACAACCTCCAGAAATTTAAGAAGAACACCAACTCCTACCTTCTTTCCCTTGGTTCCCACGATGTTCTCTGAACATTACAGGATATCCCTTTCCATGGGAACCAGAACATAAAAAAAAATAAAGATAAACCGTGGAATATAGACTGTATGAACAGGAGGAGAAAACAACTAGTCATCTTCCAATGCGATGCACTGGAGAACACAGAAGAACGTTCGGACACATCAACCCAGAAACAGGATCCAAAATATCCCAGTGGACTACTCAATCTTGTAGAAGACACAGAGGTAGGAACTATTCGGTACCACCACAGGTATAAGCGTGAAGGGGATCCCGTAAGGAAAACCAATTGTTTTGCTTGTCAGTTCTCAACGAATCCATCAACCGACTTAAAAATCACATAACCTTTCAGATACGGAATCCATGGAAGAAGGCTCAATGTTAATTTTTGTCAGCAATAACGCACACAGACTGGTTTTTTCCTGTATTCTACTAAGGTTTTTTTGAGTCGATCCCCAAAACCCCCACATACCCATTTTCAACAGAATAAACCACAAAACCCGTCCGCTATTTTGAATTCTCTAATGGAAATGTGGTTCTTCACCAAGGAGTCCTGGGAGAATTTCCGAAAACTGGACATGTTTTCCTTCTTTGGGATAGGAGAACTTAAATTTCGAGTAAAAATACATTTCCATATGAACCATATACAATAATTTCAAATGAATGGGATAAGTGGAAGTGGATTGAATATCAATCGCAAGATAATAGTTACAGAGGTATGAATTTGAATGAAAGCTTGTGAGACAAATATTCATTTATGTTTTTATTTTAATCCTGAGTTGAGGGAATAGGAGAAAGAAGAATCCGAACTTTTCCACTGATACACCAATTTGGCATCTTGGCGACTGGGATAAAAAATACGACCTATAAAGATAATATTTCAATAAAGGATGTGATAAAAAACTTTTTCGAAGCTTTCAGCCAAACAACGATATCTACCTTTACTTTTCTGAATCTCCTCTTCTTTCGAACTACCCTCTTCACTGCTTCCCTCATTATTCTGCATTCTTTTTGGTGATCTCTTTCCCTCCCTTGCCTGCTTATTCTCCACCAGTCGCATCAATGGATTCACGCGCATCCCTTTCTGGGACGAAACAATCGGTTGAGCATCTTTCAGGAAAATGGGAGAACTTCCCCTCACGATGGGAGAACCTCCTCTGGAAACGGGGCTACTATCCCTCACAATGGAGGAATTTTCCCTTTCGGAGTAGATATCTTCAGAGTGTGTTCTTCGAGCGGGAGATCTTCGTCTGTAGGGAGGTGAAGGGGAAGAGTCGGCGGAGATCTTTTGTGAGTTTTGTTTGTTCCTGAGATTCGCTTGGTGTATGGCTAGGGAGGGGTAGTTGTTGATGTCTTGACCACGCGGCAAACTGTTGTAAGGGCGGAGTTCCGGGGAGCCTCGCAGTATGTTCCATCTGATCGGGGTTGGATCTGGAAGAAGAAGAAAATGATTTGATGGAGAAAAACAAGAAGAAATAAGGTGGAATCTGTGCAGAGCATTGCAGCTTTGCTGATCCACCTTTTTTAACACGTTCGCTATCAAGCGTCCCATATATGAGCCACTCTCGGTTTACTGCTGGACCGCCGTCTCGAATTTGAGCTGCTAATGGCTCAAATTTTACTATTTTATTCTATTTTCATCGGAACCGTCTACTGTAAAGGATTCATATTTTGCAGTAGTGTATAGGAAGGTCCGGCTCGTGAATGTGTCGGATGCTGTCTCAGTCACTAACAGATTATCTCTACAGATAATTGTATATACAGGGTATTTCGCAACTTTCAATTTGAGTTTATATACTTTTTTCTTATAATTTAAATTTTTGCTTACTATCATAATTCAGAAGATAACTCAATCGTATTCTCAACCGATGAAACAAAAAAAGGAGGAGGTTCTCTAGTCGACGCGTATATTTTTTTTTTATGTATGACCACGCATAACTTTTTACTGAGACGTCCGATTACGATAATTCTTCTTTCAGTGTATAGGTGTACTTCAAAATTGGTCCCATTTGAATTTGAAAGATGAAATCCACCCCTAAGGGTAGCAAAATGAAGGATATTGATCACTCATCCTCTGAATTCTGGTCCGTTAACCGATTCTATCAGGCATAACTTTGTACTGGGTTCTTCGATTTGGATAATTCTTTTTTATTAGATAGGGTATACCTCATAGTTGATCATATTTGGATTCCGAATGGAATTATCCACCCTTGCGGGAAGAAAAATAGGATTAATTGATTTTTCACTTGTGAACATTGGCACACATATGTAGTTGACAATGACAGATCGCTATTGTCATTATTTTTGTTCTCCTACATCCATCAAAATCATCATATTCTATGAGAGGATGGAATGATATACAAAGTAATGAGATAAACTAACCAGAACAACAGAAATAATTTATATTACAACACGAAGTAAAAGTAGATAATCATATTATTTAACTGCTAATAGTTGGAGTAAGGTGGGTAAGTAAGTATTTTGGAAATAATCAAAAAACAATTGGTAGTAATAAGATCTCGGCCACAAAAAAATGAGAAATAAACAATTTTTAACAAAAAATTAAACCGACGAAATACGGAACTGAAAAGTAAAAATAAAATAAACCTTCTTAGTCTCAATAGCTAAGCTCCTAAACTGATGTAAGCAACTAATTTTGAGTCCGCGCCAAACGAACAATCAACAAAAATCATTAAATTACTTCAAAAAATTATCAGAATGTCACCGCGCAACTCGATTCCATCATTTTACGCCTTACCTTATTGTTTGTTTGGCGCCGACTCAAAATTAGTTACTTACATTAGTTTAGGAGCTTAGTTATTGAGACTGAGAAGGTTTATTTCATTTTTTACTTTTCAGTTCCGTATTTTGTCGGTTTAATTTATTGTTAAAAAGTGTTTATGTCTGTGAAGATACATATGGAGAAACAGTTGGACTTTTTGTGGACCCTTTTTTCCATGAATACCATGAATCGATGATCTAGTTCTTTTTACACGCTTTATATTAGCTTCACTTGTATGTTTGTTTGTTTGTAACCGACTCTTTTGGGCGCGATTTTGACCCACTTCCAGACCTCCGAATGATTTGAAATTTGGCAGGTGTACATAATTCCGGTGACAATGCATTAAGAAATTTTTGTGTGAAGAAAAAACAAAATGGCGGCTCCAATATGGCGTACGAGTTTTGTGATTATGGTCCGATTTGCTTCAAAATTGGTATCCTAGGGTTTTTGTGGTCGGAGAATATGATCCTTTTATCAAAATCGAAAAAAATATATTTTATTTTGAAAAAAGCGTGGGGTGCATGGTATCAATAATTATAAAGTACATTACACACCGAGGCGATACCATGCACCACGCTTTTTTCAAAATAAAATAAATTTTTTTCTTATTTTCTATTTTTTTAGTCTGGTTTTCTATAAAAGCGTGTTCTTTAGTTTTTTTAAACTATTATTTATTTCCTACTTTTTAGTGTGGTTTATTTATAAAAGCGTGTTTTTTTATTATCTTTAATATTATTTATGATTGTTTTGTGACAGTAGAAATTAAAATTAGTCCAAATATTTTTTTTGGAGTGGCTCATAAATAGTATATAAAAAAAATGCATATAATAGACCAGTGTCTCATATATGAGTTGGTTTGAAAAGTCCTTTAAAATGTCCTTTCTCTACATCCGAAATTTACTCAATCGATTTACAGTGCAAATAATGTTATTTTATCTCAAAATAAAATTTATTTTTTTGTGGTCACTCGGTATCCAAAATTTTAAGATTTTGGTAGCGAAAGTGTGAAAATCAATAGTTCTAGTCCGTTCATTGGAGCAAAATGGTGGAATGATCATGTCAAAAGTGTATACCTGTATAACTTTAAACATATCGTAAGCCCAAACAGAGTAAAAATTACTTGAATATTTATACAATATTTCAAAGGAAAATCTGTTAGCGGTTGTGAGAAGTTAGATTACACCCTGTATATTCAATTTGTTGGGTAGTTCTATCGGCACAGCTTTTTCGATAGTATCTTCAAAAATATATTTGTTATGAATATCGTCGAAAAAAAAATTGGACACACTTTTGAGTTCTCTTTTACTGGCTGCAAACCCCCAATATTACCCATTACTATTCTCAACTAGTCAGCAACGACTGCCTAACCTAAGCGTGAGAAAACACTGGCAATTACAAATGCCATGAACATTTAAATATGTAGAATTTTGAACTAATTCTTTGAGAAATACAGAAAGACAGTCTGCGAATCCTTAGAACTAGTAGCTGAAGTCAGGACCACAATTATAGAAAAATAACTTTTTTAAGTAAACTGGTCGATAACCGGATGCGACACAGGTATGGTAACAATTGACGTCGCAAACTCCATATGGAGGTTAGTGGGCAAGTCGTCAATCATTGATGAAATACCCTATTTTGAAGTTATAATTGAATATGATGGTAAAAAACCGTAATTATATTATAATCAAAATTGAAACACAAATAACGATCATTGAAGGCTGTACTTACTGCCAAATACCGACCTATTCAATACATTTCTTTGGACTTTCCACAATTTTTATTCCTCTTGAAAAGGGAAACATTCTCAATTGAATATTGATAGAAAATTTTTTCTGTGAATTGAAAAATCCACGATTAAAATGAAGTTATTTTTTGTGAATGTGTAACAGAAAACAACTACTTCCCCGGCTAAAGCCACGCTGGACATTGAACTACATCTGATAGATATTCTGAAAAGGCCCTAACTTAAAAGAAAAAATCTGAAATTGAAAATTTACATTTTCATTCAGATAGTTATTTGATTTTCTATTCCAGTCTTAATTAAGAACTCATAAAGATGAATGAGGCAAAGAAGAATGTTTTCCAAAAGAGAGTTCTCACCAGAAATCATTCGTAACATTGACGCAGGAGAGACATCGCATTCACTAGGTCTTCAATACATTTTTGTCGACGAAAATCTATTTCACGCTTCCACGATCATCGGGAAGACCGGAAGAAATGGGAAACACATTTTCAAGGAGCAATCTCACTTTGCAAAGATGGAAAAAGTTAGAATCATTTCTTTTGGAGAGACACTTTGAAATTAGAGGTTATCTTGACGATGGAAGATAGTGACTTAAGTTTATCTTTCAGTCGCAGATGATTCCACATCTGATTTTATGAACATCCTGTTTATATTTTCAACAAATCAATTTTATTCCTCGTTTGGAAAAATCAAATGAATACTGAAATATTTTCTATTACATTTCACAAATAGGGTAGGGAACATGGCCTATCAAAACCATGGTAGGAGGATTTCAGGTAAAACAAGAAACCAAAATCTTAGGATTATATTTCAAACCAAGTTTCACTGATATGATCTCGACAAGGCGTTGAAGGATGGGGGGAGATGAAAGCGAAAGTACCGTTAGTTTTGAAATTGGTATCTGTTACAAACGAATGAATAAATACGTGTTTCAGTGTTTTTGGAAATTCAACCTCTAGAGGTGAAATGGTGGGTGAAAGATTGTATTGAGGTCCCGTTAGTTTTTACGTTAGGGTTATAAAAATTGGTGTCTGAGGTATTTGTTACAAATAAAAAAATGTGTTTCGTGTTTTTAAAATAACCCTAAAGTGAAATGAAGGTGAAAGTTTGTAGGGGTTCGTAGTTTTAGTAACGGTAATATTTGAGGTATTTGTTACAAATGGAGAAATACGTGTTTCAGATGTTTCAGTGTTTTTAGAAATTCAACCCCTGAAGGACTGAAATGAAGGTTGAAAGTTTGTATGAGGGTTCTGTTAGTTTTTAAGTAACGGTAATATTTGAGGTATTTGTTACAAATGGAGAAATACGTGTTTCAGAAATTCAACCCCCGAAGGGGTTGAATAGGAGGGATTTTTTATGGGGGTCCCGTTAGTTTTCAATTTGTAGAAATTGGTGTTTTGGCTCTTTGTTACAAATAAATAAATCATGTTCAACCTCATTTGAAAATTTTGTCCGTAAAGGGGTGAATTTGTAATAGTCGTCCCAAAGCATTACTTTCGCTGTCAAATCCATTATGCTACCCAAACGAGGTAACGAGATATTGAGAAAACGGGATGATAGGATAACAGGACAACAAGAAACATGATAACGAGAAGCAGGCAGAGCTACAAATATAAGCTAGATGGGACAACACAAAGAAAAACATAGAAAAAATTACAAATATAAACTCATAAAACAATTTTCAATAACATATCGATCCTAGATATACTGAAAAACCAAGAGTTCCATAAAATACAACGAATGGTCATGAATTTGACAAATTTAACCAATACCACTCCGCTCCGCGTCGTGCCCTCAAACTCGTTGCGCGTGCTTTAAAGGCTCACTTATACACTTGTATCATAATATAGTATTGTGTATTCCTACCATAAATTTCGAATGATAATAAACATTAACAAATGCATTGGAGACTCAAATGAAAATCTGAATAGCCTTTCCTTGCAAGGAAAATTAGCGATTTCTCCTTGATCGTACAACAGATTGGGAGTTAGCCTCTAGAATTGTACTAACTTTGTTTTGGAAGGAAGTTTGTGATGATTGATTACCCGAAGCTCCCCAATGATACGAGTTGGAATTCATGCTACGAATGCCGACACTTTACTCTACTTAATTAGTAGGAGATTGGATCAAAAACTCTTTTGCTGTAGTTAATACAGTTGCGTCACACGCGCCGGGTTCATTAGTGGTTTTTGCCGACCTGGGCCTGAACTTATCCAACTTTAATCATTAGAAATATTTTCTACATAATTTTTTGCCGAAAGGCTCAACAGTCATGGGGAGATATTGAAGTTCTGGGGAAAAATTATGCGGGAAAGCAATAGGTATCTGATCTTATACAGTGGTTGTAATTGTTAAAAATACTTTCAATATACGTCATTGTAGTTTTTGATAACAACTCTTGAATTATTATTTATTGAGTATATTCCTCAACCCCCTGCATGATTTTGAAAAGATTATGGGCCCAGTATTAGGTTTTGTAAAGAAATAGATCAATATGGTTGACGTTGATATACGAACGAGATATTTTTGAAAGTTAAACTGTGGATTTGGTGAATTGTAAAATTAAATTAGAATGGAGCTTTCGCGGATTATGATCGAGAAGCTGGAAGGTCAGTCAGACTGGGTTGATTGGAAATTTTAAATACGCATACAGTTGCAGATTCATGATGTCATTCAAGTAGTTGATGGGACATTAGAATATCCACTAAATTTACCAAATGGCAGAACTACAACGTACTGAACATATAAAGAGTTGCTGCTGTATATCGCCTCGAATATTTGGCCCAAAACCTTATTTCCAGGTGAGACAGTTAGTAAACATGTGCAATAAAGCGATAGATATGTGGGATAAACTGCACATTATTCATGAACAGAGAACTAAACAGGATCGTTTGTTCAACCAGTTTTATTGGAGTTCGAGAAAAAGATTTCCTAGATAGCCTTGCCTAGCATATTGCAAAACATGAAAAGTTATTGGTAGAGCTACAGGATGAAACCTGGAGAGAAGATAAAGTGAAATTTCCTGTATCCTTTTTCCTCAACAGAGTCCTCAATACATTACCCTCAGAATATTTCGAATTCACCAATGCCTGAAAATCCATGAAAACGGCTTTGGTAGCAACGAAATCGAAAGCGAATTTCCAAAAGAATGCCGTTTCTGTTGAAGTCACGTAACCTAATTAGTCTTGGAAAGGTCCAACATGTTACAGTTGTGGTTCTGCTTTTATTGGTACCGCGAATGCATTGTCTCAGAGGAAGAAAATGATATAGGGATTGCAGATTCTGAGGCAACCCAGCATATGACAAATCGAATTGACTGCTCTGCTACTTTCGAACTTTTTATATCTCCACATTACGTGTTGGTGGGTAACAAGCAGCGTATGCCAGCTTCGGGCAAAATAAAAATCAATGTAAAGGTGTTCGTCGCCGGAAAGGAGTATGGTAGCTACCTGATGTTAGTAAGAATTTATCTTCCATTAGTTCTGTGATAAACAAAGAAATGACCTCTATACTGAATAAAAATTCCTGTAAGATTCTGAAATTTGTAGCTACTGGTGAGCGACGGAATGGATTATACCACATTCAACTTGAAAGCATTTATTCAATTTCCAAAAAAATAATACATGTATCAATAGAGCATTTGTTCCTAATCAGCAACATTCTGGTGACGGAACATTACAATCTTCGTGTTGTGGTACATTTTTTATTCTACATACAATATAACAATAAAATAGTATAACAAAATAGTAGTAGTTGAAAAAAATAATTTAAAATTTGAATTTCATATAAATGTATATATATATATATATATAAGTAAAAATAAGTTGAACAAAAGTCACATTAATAAGATAGGAACAGAAGTATATAGTAAACAATAACAATAATTGCTGTATTACAACAGTATGGTATACCTTACCGCAGCTATAACATTAATATGATCCAACAATGATTTATGTAGTACAACATAATGTCAGTATCAATATCCATCAATATCATCGTATCAGGCTAATTTTGAATGGGGAATAACTATCTTTGTTTTTAACATGATTTGGTTTCTAGACCTTTGTATATAGGGTTATCGAGTGCTAGATTTGTTCTTACATTTGATAAGTATGTATATCAGGCAGTGGCTACTGAAACTCATATTGTAGGAAGTAACTCAGCAATTGTGGCATGAACGCTCAGGACACCGGAATATACCGCATGTTGTGAAAGTCACGAGGAATCAACCTGATCAGATAATTTCTTTTGTGAAGCTTGTCTCTATGGCAAACAACATCGTTTGAGTTTTGGACAGCGACCAGTTAGAGCAAAAATTGCAGGCGATTTAATTCACGTTGATGTTTGTGGACCTATGCCAGAAGTCCCAAATGAACTCGCATGTTTTCTGGGAACGAAATAACAACAATTGCATTCGATACTACATGGGGAGGAAATATTTCTTTGAATAAAAGTGCGGTAGAGAAGGCGAATGTATTCAGTACAGTAATGAAGAGAACTAAAACGAAACAGTGTAGCTCGGTGCTTTCATTTTGAGATTGAAACAATACGCTGAACAGGCCATCACCAAGATTGGTCTTCACTTGCTGGTGAACTAGGAAACCCTTTTGAATTTCATTGAATATTTTAATAAGATATTCATAAAATCAGATGTGACTGGAAGATAAACTATGTTTCATCGTTCAAGATAACTTTTTGGGGGTAGTATTTTCTATCGTATTCGGGAAAGAATCGGAAATGAATACGGAAAGAATGAAGCATTTTTTTGTTATATCTAACAGAAGATAATAACTTTCCAGGCACTATGCGAACACTAGAAATTGAATTACATCTACTAGATATTGTGAACGAATACATAATGAGGAGCAAAGAAGTTTTCCACAAGGAGTAGCCCCCAAAAGTCATCTGTAACATACTGCAATAACATAAATTTTTTATTGATAAATGATTCATCGTCTCAAGAAATGAAAATAGTTGGATTTAACGAGAATCAGGACTGGGAAGTAAAACTAATTTTTTATCGCTGTCGTTTCGGAATTAATTTATTATTGGTTCATGAAACCTACCAATTCGGGGAGAATTTTGAATTACTTATCGGAACACTCTTTCAGCCAAAAGGTTAATACAGCCTCTAACCTAATTCCAAGGGTACTTACTCTTAGCGACAATTGTTTCCATTCGGAAAATTTAGTCAAGGCGAAAAACAACAGCTACCCCATGAAATTAATCAATACTATCATTAATAAACGTCGAAAACACATAGGCAGGATATGTTTCCGAAAAAAATGTGTAACTATTTTGAATTTCCATATCTAGAGGGACCCTCATATAGCATTTTAAAAAAATTGTCAACTGATTCTCACAAGTTTGCTTTTCACAATTTGAAAACTACAGGAACATTTTTCACGCAGTTAAAATATGAGATACCAGCTAAATCAGATTCATGTGTAATATATAGTATTCCCTGTGAATGTGGGAAATGTTATATAGGCAAACTAAACAATATCTAAAAACCAGAATATATCAACACAAATATGACTGCAACGAAAAGAATAGAAATAAAATGAAAAAACAGCACCTGCTGCACATCATTTTGAATCATCGTGCAATTTTGATTTCGATTTGGTGAAAATTTTGGAAAAAGAGATGACTTATTCAAAGATATTATTGGAAGAAATTATTTAAATCAATCTCCATGATAATTGCGTAAACCAAAAAAGTGATACACAAAACCTGACAGAAATATACACCAATATTCTAGAAAGGTTCAAAAGAAAAACAGATTTCTGAATAATGATACACAAAAGATTTGTTTTGTTTTTTCCGTTTCTTTATCTACGTAGTGCTGTAATATTTCAGGTAGGATGATCGGTTGCATATTGACCATACACGGTTGTGTATTGTTTCATTTTAACGTGTCTGTATTTGTTTATGTACATTTTTAAAGTTTTTGATGTGTAATTTGTGCCAATGTGTTTTTGTCGATAAGAGTTTGTAACGACTACTCAAAAGTTTTTTAGTTGAATCCATGAACAGAAACACTTCTAAAGGTATGTCATAGATATACGTGAATATTGTCATCTCAGCTTTGAAAAAGGAATACATTGATTCCGAAACGTCCGCAATAAAAAAATAGTTTCACTCCATGGTCCTAATTCCCGTTAAATCCAACTATATTAAAAATTTAAAATGTTTTATTCCTCAAGGCAGCTGACTACAAATACCTATACAATAGGTGTATGTTAGTCAAATATCCATAAAAACAATTACATTTTAAATGAAATAATAGCTGGCTGTCGATATGTTACAGACTTCTGTCTCTTATTGCAGATTTCTATCCTGAAACTCAGGATGACATGTCGGTTGGTAATATTTCAGTTGCAGTAGTTGAGTTAGCTAATGATTCTGCTAATAAAATCCCATCAAAATACTATGAAGTGGATGGATATTGATTGTTTCAATCCGGAACGCAGACATTAGTCATTTGTCTGTTTGACCTACTCTATCACGATGAGGGGCAAATACCTCGAAAATGGTCTACATGTTGTCAGCCTGAGTGAAGAGGTTAATATTGATCAGTTTTGCAACAAACATTTGCAAAGTACTTTGTTAGTTTTTTGATGGATATTTGATCAACATATTCCTATTATATACTAGACTTTAAAACCTCACGTCCTACTTTCGTGCAGATCTACTTAGACTGTGAGCGGCAAACCGTCACACTATCCGTTATTCCCCGAGTTATTTGGACTGTGATTCATGAGCGCCAGAATCCTGCAATGCAAACGTGAGTATTCGTTTATTTCTCTATACCGGCCAATTTACGAAAACAGAATGAAAGTAGATTACAGAGTGGACTATTGCGATAAGAATGTAATACGCCAGAAGTATATAATAACGAGAGTAACGGGCCGATTATTGAAAAATTCTGGGAAACAAAATGGCATTCAATTCAGGTACAACATATTTGAGAATTATATTTAGATACAAATAATATTTTTAGCCTATACTTGCTCTAATTCAAACAACCCTATCACTGAAACTGTAGTTTTGAAAATGATAAATTGGCCTTATCGAAAATTCTAGCCCAGAATAAATGGCGTGGTGAAAACATAAAAATAAAATATTCCTTTTTTTCGTACTGAAAAGTCGCCTGTTTCATAATGCCAGATCTGTGGCATAGGTACATAATTTGTTATTACTGATTGAGAACCGTTTTCCTTGATGAATTTTGATAATTTTCTACATAATCTTTTTTGGCTCTATGTGCATTCATAGATACAGTGGGTGCTTTCGATAACACCCCACATGACTCCATGAGCAGATCGCTAGAGGAAAGGAATATAAACACCTCACTGATCAGATGGACACATGCAATGCTGAAAAACAGAATCATTGTAGCTGCTCTGGGAGAGGAAACGGTCAGAATGACAGCAGAAAAAGGTTGTCCCCGAGGCGGGGTTCTATCGCCTTTGCTGTGGTCCTGACCGTGGATAATCTGATAGTGAATCTGGAATTACGACTCAAGGTTACGTCGATGACCTGCTCATCACCATTAGGAGCAAACAGGGCGGAATAATATCCAATCGCATGCAGAAAGCCCCAAATATAATCAGAAGATGGTGCGCAAAGGAGGGACTGAATGTAAATCCTAGCAAATCAGTGCTGGTTTCATTCACAAAGAGGCGTCAGTATGAACTGGAAGCCCCAACCCTGAATGGAACTCAGCCAACTTTTTCCAATGAAGTCAAATACCTGGGCGTCGTAATCGACCAGAGACTAACATGGAACAGTCATATTAAAAATATTCTTTCCAAGGCTACAGCGGCAACCTGGACGTACCGCACAGTTTTTGAATAGACATGGGGTTTGAACCGAAAATGATATACCGGTTTTATCAAACGATTATCAAACCCATTTTCACCTATGCCTGACAAATCATGCTCCAGAAATTGCAGCGTTTAACTGTGGGAATCACAGGGGCAATATTCACGTGCCCCACTGCAGCACTAGAGGTAATGCTGAATCTTCCGCCACTGCACTTGTGTGTAATGAAAGAAGCGGCTAAAACTGCGTTCAGACTGAACCAGGCAACAAACTTGAAGCTGGTAATCTGATTTGACATCTGAAGATTCTGGAAAATATTTCCCTAGAATCCAAGTACAAGTCATCTTATATTATGCCAGCTAGGCACGACTTTGAAGTGAATTATGGAGTGGTTATAAACAACCATCATATATTCACGATGAACGGGCCTCAACTATAAAGGAATGCATCAGTATACTGATGGTTCCAAAATGGACGAAAGGGCTGGAATGAGAGTAACGGGTTCTGATTTTAGGCTCTCGAAATCCCTAGGCAAAGCCCCAAAATTTTTTCAAGCGGAAACTCATGCTATAGAAATTTGCGCCCAAGAATGCATTGGAAAAGGCTTCAGGGGGCAGAGATCCATATCCTATCAGACAGCCAAGTAGCAATAAAAGCTCTAAAGTCACACACTTGTGGAACCAGACTCACTGGGGACTGCAAACTCTCCCTAAGACAACTGGCAACAAACAATCAGGTTACTCTGATGTGGATGCCAGGTCACAAGCAAATAAAGTCAATGAAGAAGCAGACAGTCTTGCCAAGGAAGGCGCAAACACTCAATTTTCTGTCCGGGTACCCTTTTGTGGTCTTTCCAAAGCCCACATCAACGAAGAGTTTCGGCGTTGGGAGCTTGACCAAATCATAACCCACCGGAATGAGGTTTCAGGGCAAATACAAGCGAAAAGGCTTCTGAGCCCATCGCCAGAGAAAGCTAAAGCTTCTCGAGTTGGACAAGAAAGACTCAAAACTGGTAACGGGACTGTTCACTGGACATTGCCCTCAAAAAACTGGTTAGATCAGACACTGAACTCTGCCGTCACTGCGAGAACCTCGCCAGAACTGCAGAACACCTGCTTTGCGATTGCAAAGCGCTGTTTTGCAAAACACTTAAGTTCCTCGAAGGGGTTCCACTAACGCCCTCAGAACTCAGCTCCCAGGAAACTGATACGCTTCACAAGGAGTCTCGGAATACCGGGCTTTGAATAGATGAAGGGTGATGTACAAAAGACCTTACAGGTCGATGTACGGAGAGGCCATATCGACCCCCCTACAATCTACATCATTTTTCCGAATTAATTCTCCGGTTTTATCGAAATTATTTGTCTCATATTCCATGTGGATGCTGTGAACCTCCTCATAACGTTTAATCTTAAAAACTGCAGGATAGTCATATAGAGAAAACTTTTGTTTCGGTTTCCACGATTGGTCTGCAGCATTGTGCACTTTTTCAACATGTGATTTCAAATTATCTTCATGACCAAACTGCTTATTACAGTTATTGCATTTCAACTGGCAGTTTTTCACGTGTCATTCTTAAATCGTAATAACGCTCATATGTTCACTTGCACTCACCACACTTATGAGTAACGTTCACTTTAATTTTTTATTGAATTCTGGAAAATACCAAACACACCTCCACAATCGGAAAATTGAGCGGGAGTCTATAAATCACAGTTTAAGTAACACGGAGTGTTACGAATGTTGTGACGTCAGCATGGAAACTGCGTACGTTCTGCCGCTCACAGTCTAAGTAAGTACCTTTGCACGAAAGTAAGACGCCAGTTTTTAAAATCATTGTTATTATAACACTCACTCTAGATGTGCTCCACACTGTATGTGAGAATATTTTTTTCAATAGGATCGTTAGTTCTCCTCGAACAATAACTCTGAAGGCAATCAAATAAAGAAGCCCTCCCGGCTGTCATCAAGGGTTTTATTTTATCGCAAGTTTTATTCATTTCCCAAATAACTGAAACCCAGTCCCCAATTATGTGTGTCGTTGTGTGAGCCATAGGGCAATTTTATTGTATATAGGGGGATCCAAATACAATTTGTTCGTCTTTGATGAACAGAAGGTGAATTATTCCATAAAATACTGGCAGTGTGATTCTCAGACAATCAAATTTTCTTGCATATAACAATGGATCGGCATTATTGACATAACTGAATAAATAGAGCATGGCGGAAGGTAAGACAAGAGGAAATCCTGAAAAACATACAAATACATTGAATTGAATATCGACATGCCTACCCTCATTTCGGAGCGCGTCCACCAAAAGATGTGGAGGAGAGCAAAAGTATAAAACAAAATTTTACTCATTGAAATTATTGCAAACTCAGAAAACAGGAACCAATAAAAAACATCAGTTTTTCCTCGTATGGATAAATTGATGATATAGAACTACAACGTGCAAATTGAATCATTTTAAAATATTTTTCTAAAAAACTAGGACCCTATCTTTTTACTCACCCTGTACACATGAAATGACATGCGACTATTATATATATATATATATATATATATATATATATAATATACGTAAGAATTGTTTTCGACTGGATGGTAGAGAGAAGATTGTATTATTTTGCATTTTTCACAAGAATGCTTAGGAAATGAATTTGACGTTTAAGTAAGTAGTTTTGGTAATTACATATTATGTGACAGTTAAACGTTTTGTTAAAACTTCTGTAAGTTTTAAAATACTAATTTTGAAAAAATGGATTATTTAAACAATAATGCTCATTTTGCCGATATGCATTTCGTTTATGTCCATGCGGATGGCAATGCGCGCGAAGCGAGACGCATTTACCAGGAGCGATTTCCTAATCGAGTACTTCCTTCAGCTCCACCGGCGTTTGGCAGAAACAGGTAGCTTTAAGAGGGCAGCTGATATTATTGGAAGACCACGAGCAGTCCGAACCTCCACAATTGGAAGAAGCTGTTTTGAACGCTCTCGAGGAGAATCCAGAAACAAGTACAAGAATAATTGCTGAAGCTCTCAATTCTACTCAGCCCACAGTTTGGAGAATTATCCACGATCAACAATTTTATCGATACCATATTCAAAGGGTACGAGCTCTTTTGCCACGAGACTTTCCCCAACGCATTACTATGTGTCAGTGGTTTTTGAGAAAATTGGCTGGAAATCCTCAATTTTTAAGATATGTACTCTTCACGGACGAGGCAAACTTCTCACGAAATGCTTTCACAAACTTTCATAACAACTATGTTTGGGCTCTGGAAAATCCGCACGCAGTTAGTGAAAGACATTATCAGTATCAATTTTCTAAATTATGGGCGGCAATAATTGATAATTACTTGATAGGTCCTTTCTTTCTTCCGTTCCGACTGAATGCCGTAACTTACAGATACTTTTTAGAAAATGAATTACCGGGACTACTTCAGAATGTACTATTAGAAATCAGTATCTGCATGTGGTTTATGCATGATGGGGCTCCGGCTCCGGCCAGTGTCTATCGAAATCGATGGATCGGTAGGGGTGTAGAAGAACCTAACCAGGCGTGGGTACCAAGGTCCCCAGATCTTAACCCGCTAGATTTTTATTTTTGGGGACATTTGAAGTCACTAGCTTATAAAACTCCAGTAGCGAACAAGAAAGATCTAAGAAACCGAATAGTAGACGCCTGTGAAACAATAAGAAACACACCAATAATTTTTGAGCAGGTACGAGATTCAGTGACTAGAAAACTGAATGCCCGTATCTTCGCTGAAGGTGGACACTTTTAACAATTTATTTGAATACAATTTAGTTTCCTTTATTTTATTTTATTCTACATATTCAAAATTTCTTGAAATAAAATGTTGATATTTCCTGCAAATTTTATTAAAACAAATACAGATTTTGCACCCTCGATATATTCAGGGAGCATGAGTGGTTTATGTTAATATTTAGCGTGGGAGTGATGTTAATCCAATGATTTTCATTATTGGAATCATTTTGGGAGGAAGGGTTGTGTTTAACTACAGAATAATTGTGTTTTCCTTATCAACCCGTGTTTTTTAATGATCAATTTTTATAAACGTAGCAATGTCGGTTTGTTGATTGTATTATCATATACATTTTGAATGTTATACCTCCTATTAAAGATATAAGTATCCTCCGAGTAGTTCAGTGAGAATACATCCATTTTCATAGTAATCTTAACAACATTAATTAGAGATAGGATTATCGTTTCTACAAATATCATGGGAATTAAAAAACGTTTCTGTAAATTTCTTTTCACTACCACATTCATCAAGGAATACCTCAACTTTTCCCTAATATAACCCTCTCCGTATCCCAGATTTTTTTCCAAATCCCAAAACATACAATTGAATCGGTATCACCCAGTATATGTGTTACCTATAAAAGAAGTAAAATTAAATACTTCGTCCTTCCATTTCCCAAGTTTAAAAGCAGGCAAATCCTCACCATTTTTTATTTCTTTGTATTGCAACTCAATTACTCATAAACTTTTGTTTGAGAAATAGATTAAAGCTCTCCAGTACAGAGCTTCAGATATATAATTGAAAACTCCGAGATGCTGTCAATGTAAATTGCTTTTGGAGTATATGCACACTTGAGAGCTAATTTATCTACTTGTATTTTAGTTTCGTTTCAATTTATGGGTCTCGAGTTTTCGAGTTTTAAGTATTTGAAATTGGTTATGGAGTTCGTATTGTTATCTGTTATAGACCATTCGTAGTGAGAGTACAATGACTAGAATTTTGGAATCTAATTGAAAATTGAAACTGCTTTTTTAGAATTTTCTTTTTTATAATATTAATCGTGAAGTCAAAAATACCGCAACAATCTGAGTTTTTTTAAAATTATTGATGAATTACATCTCAAACGTGAATCGAATCTTAACACATCATCTGTAAAATGACGTGAGAAATGGATGAAATCAATAGACATGATTTAACCGGAACCAAGCTTTAAAACGTTTGAGAATGTAGCAATCAATTTTTTATTGGTTAGTAGGTTTTAAAATAGTTGAATAGTAATCGACAGAAATCAACTTTTATAGGAAAACCTGTAAAAGTTAGATGATGAACGTCATGACAATGTGCCGAATTCATCATTGGGTATGGTGAAAAAAACAGAAAAGAGGGTAGAACATCGAATTGAAGATTAATAGCTATTGTGACTATGAAGGTAATTTTTTTTAGCATATTTTAGTTCTATAATATTGAGATAGCTGTAAGAGCATATATGAAAGGCCAAGCTTGTACCAATCCTTTTGAATCTGAAAATAAAAACTTTTTAACAAAAAATTAAACCGACGAAATACGGAACTGAAAAGTAAAAAATAAAATAAACCTTCCTAGTCTCAGTACCTAAGCTCCTAAGCTAATGTAAGTAACTAATTTTGAGTAGGCGCCAAACAAACAAGCAAATGAATTAGGTAAGGCGTAAAATGATGGCATCGAGTTGCGCGGTGACATTCTGATAATTTTTTTGAAGTAATTTAATGATGTTCGTTGATTGTTTGTTTGGCGCCGACTCAAAATTAGTTACTTACATTAGTTTAGGAGCTTAGTTACTGAGACTAGGAAGGTTTATTTTATTCCAGATAAATATATTTTTATTAAAAATTTTTTTTTTTTTTTAAAAATTCCTTTTTTTTAATTTTCCAAAATACTTACTTACCCACCTTACTTCAACTATTACCAGTTAAATAATATGATTATCTACTTTTACTATTTGTTGTAATATAAATTATTTTTGTTGTTCTGGTTAGTTTATTTCATTACTTTGTATATCATTCCATCCTCTCATAGAATATAATGGTTTTGACGGATGTGGAACAGAAATAATGTCAGTAGCGATCTGTCATTGTCAACTACGTATGTGTGTGCCAATATTCATGAGTGAAAAATCAATTATCCCCTATTTTTCTACCCGTAAGGGTATATAATTCCATTCGAAATCTAAATATAAGGTATACCCTATCTATTAAAAACAGAATCATCCAAATCGAAGAACCTAGTACAAAGTTATGCCTGATAGAATCGGTTAACAGACCAGAATTCAGAGGGTGAGTGATCAATATCCTTCATTATCCTACTCTTCGGACGCCTCAGTAAAAAGTTATGCGTGATCATACATAAAAAAAATGATGGAAAAAAAATACGGGTCGACTAGAGAACCTCCTCCTTTTTGGTTTCGTCGGTTAATGATAGATACTGCCAGACAGGCATAGATGCAAAATCATCCCACATACGATTTTATCCATGGAATAGACGAAATCATTGCAAACAATTTTGAATACTTTGAATTTATCTTTTGTGTCATAAAGAGTAGAAAATAACAAAATAAAGTACCTCACGGGCTTGGAGATATTTTAAATAATTGAAAAATGAGTTGACTACATCGAAAAGTTATTATACCTGTACAACAAGAAATTTATATTGGTCACAGTCTATATGACCTTTCCAATATATTTTTTTTATTTGAATCAAAGCTGGATGCTGGTATAAAAAGTGGAAGTATGGGAGTGAGAGTGACTATGTGACCCCGAATAGTAATGTTCGGATTCATTCTCAGGCAATGCAGATGTTTTACGTATTCTCGCAACAATGGTATTTTGAATTTTGCAACAATCATCCAGCGACCACAATGTGGATTATATAATAATTCATTTGAAACTGTGCAAAATAATTTCTTGAGATGCTTCATGTAATGATAAATTTAATGATTAGATCATCTTCAATAACAGATTTCTCCTGTTTCCCATCAATTATCGAAAGGACGTAATGAAAAGAGATAATAATAATAATGAAGATTTGGAATGGTGGGAACAAGGACAATAAAAGTAATCTGAATTTTAAAAAGTTGCCGACGTTACCTATCAAGTGTTACCTGAGGACCCTACCACCAAAATACAAAATAAGAATAACAAAATAGTAAAAGAACTTTTCGAAAATCGCTACACAGATTAAAAATGTGCAAATTGTCTCACAACTGAATATAATGTGTTTCCAAAAATGTATTTTTCAACCAAAATACACACAGAAAATACATCTTTCCGACCAATTGTCAGTTTTATTGGTTCCCCTATCTATAAGCTGTCTAAATGGCACAGTAAAATATTAAAACAGGGTTTTGATAAAGACGAATATCACGTAAATGATTTTCCAATTTCATTTTCGGGACAAAAATAATGAAAAAAACGTTACAATAAAATTTCTAAATTCACCACGTTATGCCTATATACTTTCATCAAAGTTTTTCAATTCCGAAGTTACAATGGATTTTTTCACGAAGAGATATATGGTTCTGGAATGGGTGATTGCATGTCACCTACTGGGTGACCCAGGGGTCAGTGCAAGCTCCATAACTTTTTTCTATCCAAGTTATCGACTTGATTTTATAGGTCCGCCACTGAGGCACATTCTGAAAATATTTCTATTTATATACAGAATGTCCCAAAATAACTAAGTTCTATGTTTTAAAATGTCAACCCCCCATTTTTGTAAAATTTTTGGATTCGCCACTAAATTTCAATGTGACGCACCCAGGTTTCTTAGACTTATCTTAGACTCAGACTTAGACAGGATTTTCGATTTATGTCCATTTATGTGTCAGAAAAGCGTCGTACATAGACGCACAAAAAATATTATGACTCAACCAACTTTGTACTGGTTTATTGCCTAGGCTTTAGCGCATCTTTTCAACTGGGTGTAGATGATCCATCGCCTTGTTATGAGCACTCCTTATCAAGTATTTTAAATATAGCCATATGTAAACTGAAACTGAAGAATGCCAATAAAATAAATCAATTTTCGTTCGAAATCAAAAACGGTCGCATTAATAGTAAAATTTATATGACAACTCATAAAGTCGATACTTCCTCTATCATTTGTGTCGGCACCTCAATCGAAATTCCAACCATATTTTCAGACATTCATAACTAATAGTACGTCGGGACAGATGAATGACCCGCGGTCTTTTGGAAGCGATAATAGGCTTGGTGATATATCATGGCGGTGTGTCTACTCGAGGCAACTTGCCGACTCATTAAATATATTTTATTGTTTTAGGGCGGCATCGTTTGAATACCAACACTATATATATAAGATTCTCCATACTAGAACTCTCTCCTCTCTTCATTCAGAATCCAGTTGTCGAACGAGACAGTCAGTACCGAGCAAGTTATGCTTCATTATGAAGCGACTAGAAGTAAAGTTTAATTTCAATTAGAGAAGATGAAGTCTCATCTTCCTACGCGAAATAAGTGTAGACTCCGTAGAGTTTATCTGAAGTAGCAAATTAATCAACCATATGCAGAATCATTGTGAAAGTGTAATTCATCAGAAATCATCTCAGTAATAACTAAATGAATGGAATTAATATTTATCAAGAAGCTAAATAATCATATTGCAACAAGTGTACGCGTAATATAATTCGGAAATAAAACGGAATAATTAAGTCTTAATTAAAATATTGTGCATTACTTCAGTGGAGGGTAAGCAATGAAACTGTTTATTTGGCAAGGTATATATGTATAGTGTAATAAGAAAATATTTCATTATTGATTTCATAGTAGAAGAAATTATTGATTCAACAAAAGTAAAATTATTATCAATTGTTTAAAATAACTGAAGAACAGTTATTTTAATTGTCAGCTCATATTGTTTCTCATTTTAAATTATTGTTTATTCAATCTCATTTTGACTTTCTATACATTTTTCTCAGTAAATTATACCAGGTGTATCAATAGTTGTTTTTATATTTTAGAAAATACATATATATATATATATATTATTACAAGTCTTAATTGTATTATTATTCCGAAACAATCTGAAATTGGTCATTGTACTGTCAAATTAAGTCCCACGCTTCATTACATACAGGGGGAAACAAGATCTCAAGCCGCTCTGAGAAATTGTTCCGTTATTGGTCAATAGACTGATAACACTCAGTATGTTATAACAAAAGGTGGACAGGTGTGGTTTTTCAATAAGACACACCCTGTACGTCTTATATCAATGGTGTCAGGTGTCGAGGTGGATTTACAGAAAAATAACGTTTATATGTTGATTTTCGCAAAAGATGTCAAACTCAAAATTTCCTCGACGCAAATAAGAATGAAGATATAGTAAAAAATTGTTTCTCTCGTAAAAATATCATCAGAATTTGTTTAGTTAAAAGTGTGCCGAGGGGGAAACAACTCTTTAAATAGGTGTACATGCAGACATTTAAATATTTCAATAGACTTTAAGTACCAAAATATCTTAAATATACTTAAATTACTTCAATATGAGTTTCAGTACTTCAGTATCAACAAATACCGCTTCATACTTTAAATATTACTTTTATTCCAAAAATATCCACTCCATACTTTAAATATGATTTTCACTATCAAAATATCCACAATATATTTAAAATATTTCAATGTAATTTTCAGTATTTCATTACAGTTTAAATATTACAATATCCTTTTCAGCCCTCGAATATATTTAAAATATTTGGGATGCAGTTCAGTCTACAATTTATGTTTCATCTGTTTGCCGCCGGGGTTTACCGACATTTTCTTGCAGCTAGCAGGTTGATACAGGTTGTAGGTAATATTCGAAGTGAACTGGTGAACTTGATACTTTTGTCGCAGTTTATTGTTCCTTATTAAAACCATGTCTTCAACAGGCAAGTTTTGTGATTTCTTCGTCATTTTAATCTTATGTTATTTATCTAATTATAATTAATACTTAGAGGTTATATATTAACAAACCAGGCATTATCTGAATTTTTCGTTTTTTTGTGGCAATGATGGAATAAGTGATAACATTTAGTTCTATGCAATGTTTTTTTGGGTGGTTCGTGGTGTACTGCGCGGCGGGAATTTGAAGTACAGAGTATATATTTTTAATAGATAGCTTTTGTGGTATGGGTTTCGGCGGTCGGCGGCCATTGACGACGCTGTTATGATTTAAATTTATGATTGAAGTTGGAGGAGAGGACGCACGAATAACTGGATAGAATGGTTCGTTTTTGCTTTCGCAGGAGTTTCAGGGCACCTAGAGCGTTGGGCCTTCAGGTTGGTTTGAGCACACGGCTGGCTAAGGTTTATCAAAAGACGTTTGCGGCGTGGACATATAATACGACGAATGAATAATTAGAAATAATAATTTTGGATATTACGAAAAAAAAATGGTGCCTATTTTAATTCTTTTTTTGCGACGTGAATATTTTAATTATTTGAAGGATCATATTACCAAACTGAACTATTCCAGTCACTTTCTCCAAAATAAGAAGAGAAAGGCTGAATCACAAACTGCTGATAGGAATAAAAAGTCTGACTCGTATTCACAAGATATGAACAAATCCAACCGAGAATTCAGCAGTAATGAAGAACGACTCAAACTGAATAAACAGTTAGTTAATTACATAAAGTATCTCAGAAAGATAGAAAATTTGAAATTATGAAAATAAATTGATATCGATGTACAGATAACTGTCAATGCTCTGGATTCTTCATGCCTCTGCTTTAATACCATGTTTTATTTGCAATTTAGAAGTAAGAATGTCTACATATTCAATGGGTAGCAAATAGGGTAGGTTCGCCAGTAGTCTGCCTTTTTTGTTAAACTTTAACTTACACCTTTAATTGCAGACAGCTCTTTCAAGTAAATTAAAAAAAATCTTATGTTAGCGTGTAGCACTCAAATTCAGTTTTTAAAGGGTGCAGAAAAAGAAAGATTGAATTTGAAGAGGTTTTCTGTCTATTTTTTTTTCTCAAAATTGAGCACTTGTGTCAGTAGTCGGCCGTTAATATTTCACTAGTCGGCCAGGCGTGGACCAGTAGTCGGCCCTGGTAGTTTTGGCAATTAATCACCAGGTCCGTACAGAAGTATTTTGCCACTCGTCACCTGCGGTTTACTTATTCTTGAAAATTATTAAGAACAAGTATCCAAGTGTAGGTAAGTAATAATGACAGTAAAAAGAAAATAAAAAAAAAGCTTAGAAAAAATAAAACAAATAACTAATTTCTTCAGCAAAAATTCTTACCCATGGGTAGGTAGAGTCAATTTCACAAAACCATAAGCAAAGAAAATGATATTACTGTCTTGTAGATGAATTGTGCCCGTCATACAAATAATATATAAAATATTTGTTTTTTAATAAAACTCCTTAATAAAAAATGCTAACAATAAAACCTTTATAATAGCAAAATTAAACAAAACGATGAAATAAAAAACTTTTTGAACGGATACTGATTAGGTATACTGATAATTTGTCCGGGTTTCCCTTCTTTAAATGACGTTTTTATTTTTTCTTCCCCAATTATTTTTTGGGCAGTTTGAATCAATTCTTGTTTTTTAACTGGAAACCCATGTTTAGCTAAATTGTTTATCCATTTAACCAATTTATTTTCGTTCTCCAGACTTAAAATCGGATCTGGGCCCATTTTTCGCGAATTGTTGGCAACTCGGCCCTTGATCCGATCCTGTAGTGTTGTACGCGGAATCCCATAGTTCCGACAGGATTTGCGAATTTTAGCGCCATTTCTTACAGCTTTGACGCTCTTTGCAAATTTTCTCAAGAATATTGATTAAACTTTCGTTTTTGCTGTTTTTTCTCTATCTAAAAGCTGAAATTTCAAATTTTAACCGAAAAAATGAAACTTAAACCAGCTTAAAATGTTACGGCCGACTACTGGAGAACTCAGCGATTGATGTCTATTCCAGTAGTCGGCCATTCAATTCTATCCGCTGTCACCTTTTCATTTTTAAAAATCCTCACGGCCGACTACTGGTGTTGATAATCAGCTCATTTCGTACTGTATAATGATGACGGAAATGAATTGATACCTGAATGGACAAGTGTGAAAGGGACAGAAACAAAATATAGCTCATATTCCAGTAATCGGCCGGGGTGGCCGGCTTCTGGCTACTCTGACAAATCTTTATGCTAGTGGCCGGCCCCCCTGTTTTTAAGAAAAATTAATAAAATATGGCTGTACGAACGAAACAATAACATTTTGAAAGTATTTTCCACCATCTAAACACACCAAAATACATTCAATAGTTTATGTGTGAATTTAAACTCGCCTCCAAACACTTTGCTCTAGATCTTGAATCAAGTTTACTAACTACTCCAAACACTGGTCTAGTGAACACTGTTAACTTTGAGCGGGAATCACAGGGATAAGGATGGGTTTGTGGAAAAGAGAAGCTGATAGTTTTATTTCAGATAGGCAACAAATGATTTTTAAGTATACTAGCATCTCAAAATTCGCACGTATTTCAAAATATTATAAAATAAAGTAGATGCTGGTCGACTACTGGAGGGGGCCGGCTAACTGGCGAACCTACCCTACTATTGGACCCTGTCAAATTTTTATAAACATATAAAAAAACATTTAGATGAAAAATCACCAAAAAAATTTTCACTGACAACTTCAGATACATTTGTATCAAAAGCATCCACTTCTGGGCAGCCTGGCAATGGACCCGATGATACAAATATATCCGACGAAAATTTTTAGAAAGCAGAGATGTTTGTAATCAGGTAGCCAACATTCTCTGCTCAAAAAATTCGGCTGCGATACCTCAAATAATGAAAACAAATAAATGGAAACAAATGAAGTATAGTCGTAGAGAATAGAGTAGACGAAAACGAGATGCGGCATCGTTGGATGAACGACAATCAATTTTAACAAGGTTTTTTCCGATTATAAATGATATCGAATATGTCATTGATAAAGAACCAGATAATATAAGCAGAGAATTCTGTGAAAATGTTGAGATATTATCATTAACGAAATCGAAAGCGTTAGAATTGCTCATTAAAGCTGCAGAAAACAATGCTAAAAAATCTACAGGCAAGAGATTTCAAAAAGAAGTGAAGCTGTTTTCTAATTATTTGTACCTGACGGGGGGGTGCCTTCTGTATGAAACGCTCTATACTAATTTAAAACAATCCTTACTCTCTCTTTCATCTGTCAGAAAAACCCTCCAAAAAGAATTTGACGTTTTTGAGGGCAAACTCCGTTTTGCAGAATTGAAAAAATATCTGGATAAACTATCCAAATAAAATATGGGTTAGCGAGGACGGGACTGCCATAACCGGTAAGTAAGTAAGTAGATTGTTCCTAGAGTTGATCTGAAGTTTTATCAGCATATCTTGTTTTTAGTTTGACATTTAAACTTGTATTTATTATTATGTATTATTTATTTTATTTATGAATAAATATCTATTTTGGAATACGTTTCTTTTTTCAGTTATTTTCCCTGATCCTCAAATGGAGGATTTTTGAATGAAATATAATATGTCCCAATACCTTGAAAACGTTCATTTTAATTTCTCACCAACAGATATACACTTCAGGTATGTTTGTAAAAAACACGGGTTAAATTATACCAAAATCGTTTATTCCTTTAGTTCAATATAGCTTCATCACGTTTTTATTACCTTAATTACACCAAATATTCCATTCACTATGTTCCATTTATTTTCATTTCATTTCCATTTATTTACTAAGTACATTTCCAGGATTTTCAATACCTTCAGTATATTTTAATTATTTTCAATACATCTCTGGTACTTTAAATACCTTCAGTATACTTAAATTATTTAAATACATTTTCAGTACATTAAATATTATCATTATCCTAAATATACTTTAAATATTTCAGTATACTTTAAATATTGTTAATTATCAGATATTTAATTATGGTGTACATATTTTGGGTAGTTGTTTTCCCCTCGAAGTGTGCATATATTGCAGTTTGCACTAAAGTTGTCATATTGGAAATTCATCTGGAAAAATATAATTGCAAATATAGAATAATTTTTAATATTGTTTGTGGAATGCTAAAAGGAATGGAATTGTGAAAATATTCAGCAAAAGATAAACCTTTGGTAACAAATAAGGTCAGAAAAATATTGAAAAATTGGAAAAAATAATACGAAAAGCATTTAGAAAGTAATATCAGTACAGAGAGTTTGACGAGTGGAAAATCAAAACATATATATCGTTTATACAAGGCTGATCTCAGAAAGTATTCGGAAAGGAAAGTGAAAATTTTTTTTTATTCAATGGGGATTTTTATTAAAATTGTTAAATCATGGAAACTCCGACAACAGTGCCGTGGACTGGTAGGATCAACTACGAACCTACCATTATTATCAGTGTGGATAATTTACCTTCTTTTAATGGTACTACAGATATTAAAGATTTTATTCGTGAAATTGAGTATTTGGCAGCTGTAGCAAGATGGACAGACAGTCAAATAAGTTCCATAGTTAGATTAAAATTGACAGGAATCGCCAGATTATTCATAGATACAGATGATAAATGAAAAAATACAATAAATTGGCCTGAATTTAAAAAGGAATTATTGCAGCAGTTTAGCAGATTGAAATTACCTGGAGAAGAAGAAAAAGAATTTTTGAATTGTTATCAGAAAAATAGTGAATCAGTTAGGAATTTTTCCATAAGATTGAGAGCATCCGCAGCGAAATTACGAAAATTTACAGGAATTAATAGGGTTGATGATGTATTAAAGCAAAAATTTGAACAAGATACGCTCGTGCAATTTTGTATGGGATTGATAGATCCTGTAAGGAAAAAAGTTTTATCTGCCAGTCCTGTCAGTTTAAAAGAAGCCATACAATTAGCAGAGAAGGAAGAAATTTTAATTAACTGAAAAAATAAAAGAGATAAAAAAATGTTTATTATATGTTATCATTGCGAAGAATTTGGTCACCTCTCATATAGATGTCCAAATAGAAATAGCTTTCGAAATGAGATATTAAGTGAATCAGGACCATGGTTTTCCGACTATGCTAAAGGAAACAGATTTAGAAAATTTAGAAAAATAAAGAAACCAAGAAAAAGGTTTTCTAACTATTCAATGGAAAATAGATTTCGAACTCAGGGAAGAATGAACGAACAAGGACGTAGATTCATCAATCAATCAAATAGAAACCGATATCCGAATTTTGGGAGAGTAATTGACAGAAGACAAACAGGAAATAGTTACGCGAATGGAAATAGTCCGAGAAAGTATGGAAAAATTTGCGGATATAACAGGAATTTAAATAGAAAGAAGCAAGAAAAGAATGTACTAACCTACGGTGAAGAATTGTATAAGGAATTCCCACATGTATATCAAATAGAAAAAGAGAACGAACGAGTATTTGGCTAAAAAGTTTGGACGAAATGGGAAAAAGGTTTGAAGACATGACCAAAATGATAAAACATTGGATGGGATTAACTTTTGACGAAAAGCTAAATTTATCGAGGGAGTGCACGCCCAAAACGAATTGCCGAGTAATCAAAAATGGATTTTCACGCCATGAAATGAGTCCAGCCGGCTCGAATCAAATGGAAATGTCCGAAGATAGTAAAGTGTTTGAGACACTAGGTTTCGAGGAAGCCGATTCAAGGAAAAAGTATGGAAAATCGTCTAGGAAGGAAGATAACACAGGTTATCGATTGAACAAGCCAAATGTGATTGATGATTTGACAGTGACATCATTCATTAAACTAGATGAAGATAAAAAATTGCCAAAGGTGGATATTGAAAAATCCATGAAAATCAGCAAGGGTATGGAAAAAACCGGAACGCCTTGTACACTAGGAAGGATAGTCAAGCGAGACAGCCGGAAAAGTTCAAAGTATAGTCGTAGTGAAAGAGCCAGATCATTCAAGAATGACACTTTTTCAACCAGAACAATGGGAAAAACCCATGATCTGAGAACGACCATCATGAATAGTACGCCACTCGAAAGTGACAGTCTAAAAGTAGAAATTTATTCGTCAAAGAACGAACATTTCTTGCCTAAAGAAACAAGGAGATGGAACGGAAAATTGCCAATGCATACCACAGCGGGGAATGAAGGAAATTATGTTCGGAAAATGGAAAAAGATATACGGATAGGTATGAAAGTTTTGATAATGAAAATATTCAAGAAGGTAGCAAACCATATACAGGAGTATCGGAATTGCAGAAGCTAACGCATCAAGAAATTTAGGGGAAAATGATCGTTGTAGCACATAGGAAATCGTTGAAAGACAGTCTAAAAGGTAGATATGAATCACCCAAGGAGATATTCTACCCTCCAGGACGTTGGAAAATGCCAAGAACCTCGGAATGATAGTCGCCAAAGAAAGTACTTTCGCAGTAGACGAAAATCAAAAGGCTGAATTTTATTCGTCCAAGGACAAGAATTTGCCGCCCAGATTATTGAATATATGCATAGTTAAAGCAAGGAGTAACATGAATTCGGAAAAAATTTAAAATTAAAGAAAATAGCCAATAATGAATTTTCAACATCGAAAAAACGTATTATGGTACGAGATTTGAAAGAAAATACCGAAGAAAATAAGGAAGTAGTTAAAGATATAAAAATCATCGAAACCGTAGCCAGTCAAGAGACAAAATCTAATTTTAAGAAGTCATCGCTTGAAAATTCAGAAATCCCACAAATTGGAAACAGAATTGAACACATGAATCGACTGAAAGTTAATCAGAGAGAAGAAAAATCCCGCAACTAGAAAATAGGCAGGAAATTATTTTAGAAAATAAAAGGATGAGTAACGTTAAACCCAGAGCGTCCTGTATATAGGAAAGGATTATTTCCATCTAGGGGTGGCAATCCAACTCTTAACAATACGGTAGCATGCCACGGAAAAGCGATCAAACTTTTGCAAGAGAATAATTTGTTGATAGATATCAAAATGAATAACAGGGGAGAAGAATTCCGCAATCAGAAAAAAAAATTGCAAGCAGGAACTCAAGAGGAAATAAAGGAAAAACCGATGAAAAAAAAAATCAAGAAAATAGATCAAGAAAAAGACCCATAGAAAACCTAAAAACACTAGAAGATAGAAATCAACTTGAATCAACAGAAGATGAAGGAGAAAGTATTCCAGAGATAAATCATAGTTATCAGACTAGAACACGTGGTACAGTAAAAGAGTTTCCATGGATTTATTCCAAAGCAAAAAGTCAAAATAAGTAATTTTCAAAAGCAAAAAAAAAAAATAATGCACTTATGAAGTAATAATATTGTCAATATTTTAAACACAGTTGAGATCAAATAGTATAGTAAGCCATTATAGATAAATAATTGGAAATCATGAAATCTTGCCAAGTATACATAAGCACGTATCGAAATGTGTAGTCAAAGAAATTGAAACACCCTGTAAATTATTGCGAAATAAATATTGATGGGACTTTCTACCTGAACCATAACGTACCGCGTACCATTGGAAATATCGTCAAGTGACGGAATGGGACAGAAATTATCTAGTGTCGGTTATTCTACATGAAAATCGGACTTTTGAGTAAGCATAGACAGTAAGAGAAACTTGTGTGTATTTCCTAAAAATTCGGAAGGACTTTATAGACATTAATGAAGTATTAATATAAACGGTTATAATTCTCTAACGAGAAGAGATTTTAGCATGTAATTAAAAGTGTTACCTTGATAATGACTAAGTGAAATAACATTAATTAAACGTAAACATGTGCGAAAAATATCGGTGATGATAAAGAACATTTTAAAATTATCGTTAACAATTACGGATAATATAATATGGATTTTTTTTAACTACAACGGAGTTCAAATCAATGATTACAGCTTCTCACCAAATAGTTATTTACTGAGCATCGTACCGCCATGGAGAGTTTGAACTTTTAATCCCATTAAGTTCACAATACACAAGGGTGAATGGATATTCCAAGTCCATAGTCAGAGTGCAGAGTTGAGGGACCCCCCAGGAAGCCTCATCGCAAGTGTGCAAGGGTGCACAAATTATCCAACTAAATAGAAGGTTGAACCATCACTTTAACACGGAAGAACCTTAGAAACTACCACTCACTGGAACTTTTAAACAAATGTCAGGTGACATTTTGCATCATAGAGAGAAGTCGATAATTACCGTCAAACACGTTCTCTACACGAAGGGTGGCTCGAAAAACTAACGACAAGGCCGTTTACTTCGCTGCAGACTGAGTGGAACTAAGTCATATGGTTCACAGATGATGTTTACATCATCCCTAGTCGAAGAGCAGACATAAGGTCGCTGGAGAATTTCAACCTGATTTCGCCAGACCACAGACGAACTCTATCACAGCAGGTGATGACAGGTCATATCTACAGGGTGGCGTTCTATTTCGAAGCCAGCATCGTCTCAGAAGACACGGACTTGAAGGGATCTTTATTGAGAATTATATAAAGATTTGCATGTTAAAATTAGTATGTTAGAATAGTAATTATATAAGTAGGGATATTGTTGACCATGTATGTAATATTAGGTGCCTGATTGAATAAGGTAAAGGTCATATGTTATCATAGGTATTATCAGTAAGAATTTATTTAGTTTGTTCATGGTATGCTGAAACAATTGTCAGAATTATAACAAAGTTGAGATCCAATACCACTCATCTACCCAAGAAAAAGGTATCAATTAGAATTAATACCTTTTAAATGGGAAAAGGGAGGTGTGTTATGAGCACTCCTTATCAAGTATTTTAAATATAGCCATATGTAAACTGAAACTGAAGAATGCCAATGAAATAAATCAATTTTCGTTCGAAATCAAAAACGGTCGCATTAATAGTAAAATTTATATGACAACTCATAAAGTCGATACTTCCTCTATCATTTGTGTCGGCACCTCAATCGAAATTCCAACCATATTTTCAGACATTCATAACTAATAGTACGTCGGGACAGATGAATGACCCGCGGTCTTTTGGAAGCGATAATAGGCTTGGTGATATATCATGGCGGTGTGTCTACTCGAAGCAACTTGCCGACTCATTAAATATATTTTAATGTTTTAGGGTGGCATCGTTTGAATACCAACACTATATATATATAAGATTCTCCATACTAGAACTCTCTCCTCTCTTCATTCAGAATCCAGTTGTCGAACGAGACAGTCAGTACCGAGCAAGTTATGCTTCATTATGAAGCGACTAGAAGTAAAGTTTAATTTCAATTAGAGAAGATGAAGTCTCATCTTCCTACGCGAAATAAGCGTAGACTCCGTAGAGTTTATCTGAAGTAGCAAATTAATCAACCATATGCAGAATCATTGTGAAAGTGTAATTCATCAGAAATCATCTCAGTAATAACTAAATGAATGGAATTAATATTTATCAAGAAGCTAAATAATCAATTGCAAAAGTGTACGGTAATATAATTCGGAAATAAAACGGAATAATTAAGTCTTAATTAAAATATTGTGCATTACTTCAGTGGAGGGTAAGCAATGAAACTGTTTATTTGGCAAGGTATATATGTATAGTGTATGTAATAAGAAAATATTTCATTATTGATTTCATAGTAGAAGAAATTATTGATTCAACAAAAGTAAAATTATTATCAATTGTTTAAAATAACTGAAGAACAGTTATTTTAATTGTCAGCTCATATTGTTTCTCATTTTAAATTATTGTTTATTCAATCTCATTATGACTTTCTATACATTTTTTCTCAGTTAATTATACCAGGTGTATCAATAGTTGTTTTTATATTTTAGAAAATACATATATATATATATATATATTATTACAAGTCTTAATTGTATTATTATTCCGAAACAATCTGAAATTGGTCATTGTACTGTCAAATTAAGTCCCACGCTTCATTACATACAGGGGGAAACAAGATCTCAAGCCGCTCTGAGAAATTGTTCCGTTATTGGTCAATAGACTGATAACACCCAGTATGGTTAATGCATAGCTAAGTTAACAAAAACTAACGAGCAGTTATGATAGCCTACTACGACTTTTTGAAAATTATAAATTACAAATGGCAATAATAGACCAAGATCCAGCAAAAAAAACCGTATGATAAGCTCAAAGCTGGAAGTTTTTGAGAAGTAAGCCAGTGTTATAATCAACAGGACAGCGCAAGTATGGCGGCCCGTACTGCCGTCATAAGCACAAAGGGCCTAAGTGCAAAATTCGTTCATTTTGAGATATTGATCTCAGTATTTCATCCACATGCTCCTCTAACATTGCTAGTGGTTTTTGGAACTATCTAAATACTTCAGAAACAGAAAATAGGGTTTTAAATAAGGGCTTAAATGCACTTTATCTGTAATTTACTAGGGAAAAAAGGGCTCATCTCTCAAAACTAAGAAATATTAGGCTCATTTGATTGGAAAGTATGTAGATGTGCCTTTTATACTCTAGTATTCTACATTTACGCCCCTATGTCCTTAGTAACTCACACATCTGATTTATCATAAACTAGAATGAACATGCAGATTCATTCTCAGTAGTTTTAGTTAAACAGTTTCTCAAGTATCAAGTATATGATGTGAAAAGAGGTTATAATACTTTGAATTTGAGATTTGAATAATTCATTTTACTGTTAGTTAATCATCACATGTAAATAATATGATATGTAACTTCGGATATTCGATATTCAGAGCGAATAACTTTTAACTATCCTAACATAAATAATGTTTCCAGTTCGAGGTATAACAGTAAAATATTTTCTTGATTTCAAGATTTCCCTAGAATGATTTAAGATGTAGAATATATATTCTTTCATGCGTGAAAATATGCTCTTACATGCGCAAAAAATGGCAATCGCTCTAAATTTCGAATCATTCACGTGAAATTTTTCAATTTGGTGGGTAAGACATATTATTTATGTAATTGTACAAAAAAAAATCACTTCCGGTTTAACTGGAATCAACCCTAGCTGATTGTATTTAAATAGAACACCCTGTATCATTTTTCAATTTTTGGAACCAAAAGATCTTTTTACATACACTAGCAGCTTTTTATGATCCATATGTCGAAAAAACAATTTCAAAATCGAGCTAAGCTATATAGAACCTTCAATACAAAACTAATTGTCAGTGTATGCTCTTCTGATAGTTTAATCAAGAATCAGAGGTATGAAAAAATTACAGGGTGTCCTTTTTAATCGACAGTTGGGGTTGCTTTCGATTAAACCAAAAAATATGAAATGAATGTTTTTTTCATGAAAATAAGCCTTCCCGCATATCTAGGAAATTAAAAAATATTTTCGAAAGTCCCAACATCACTGGCCATTTTTTGTTCCCTGTAAGTATAATAATAGGGTCAATGAATGTCGAATGTCGAACATAAATTTCACGAATGGGTCAACTTTTCTATCATATCTTCATTTTTCATATATAGGTGGATAAAAATGAATTCATCAAGACGAAAAATTATTTCCGCAATGGCACGGGGCAATTCCAAAAATCCTGCTGAAAAATTTGGCAACTTGAATTCCTCGTTGAAATGGCACGCAACGACCGTGAAGAACCTACTTAAAAATCTGACGCATCAGGAGCTGAGGCAAACTGTTTAACATTTGACTTTCCTGAATGCAATGCAGTTGAACTGAATGATTATAATGATGGTAGCAGCTCATCGGAGCCACAAATTATTACAAATCTTGAAACAGTTCTAATATCCAGCATACCTCATTTCGCTGATTTATCTGAACAGAGAACTAATACTGATCTCCCAGAGCAACTCGTTACTGGTGAACATATTTTTCCAAAATCGCTACATCCACTGATTCAATTGGAAAAAGATGCTGTTACGAGTTTTTTGGAAAAAATAGATGGTGATCCTTATTACATCATGGAAGATGATATCACTATGCTTGAGTTCACTGATTTATTGGAACAGCGGAATAAAGCTGATGTTTCAGACCTTCCTGCTACTCCTATCAAACATACTCTTTTCAATTTGCCTCAGTCACTGATCCAATCTGAACAAGATGCTGGAACAAAGAGTTCTCCAAGGGAAATTGATGGGAAACAATCAGAATGTTCTTCTCTGATTATATCGGAGAAAATGACACTGATAATACCGATTCCAATGATGTAGAGGATGCAGATTCGGCTTCAATTGGAGAAGCAGAAGCTAAGGAAAATGTGGACCCTAGTTATGCTGGCGAGCTTTCTAAAATGTTCGACGATCTCTATCGGAAAATATTGAAACAGGAAAATATTTCTTTCGTCAAGTTGGGACACGAGGAATGTGAAGACTGCGAATATTTCCTGCTGCATAATGAGAACCATAAAAAGGACCATTTAGCACCAGACTGTGCGATCTGTCAACAATGGGATGAACACATAAAAAAAGCTAATAAATCTAGAACAAGATACAAAGAATATGCTGGAAGGGAACCAGTTGAGGGAGAAATATTATTTTCAGTTGATCTAGAAAAAGTAATTATGCTGCCAGATGTGACATGGTCAAAAATGTCATATTTTCACAGAGGATTATTGCATACAATGAAAGTTTCGTTCCAGTAGGTACGAATCAGAAGGGTGGAATCAAGCCCGTGGCTGCTATTTGACACGATGTCATTGCCGGACGAAAGAAAGAAAATGTGATAAGCACATTCTATTATTTTTTTCTCCACCATAGAGACGAGAAAAAAAAAATCTGTGGTTGGATAATTGTACAGCACAAAATAAAAATTGGGCATTTTTTTCATATTTAGTTTTCATTGTTAATTGTGAAGCAGTTGCGACAGAACGTATCGAAATAAATTATTTCAAACCTGGGCACACATACATGTCTGCAGACTGCAAGACACGGGAAAGTTTACGATTTCGTAGATTTCAAGAATGCTGCCCAGAATGCTAACTCTTCGCGTGTTGTGCTGGAAATGACTCTGGAAATTTTTTTTGAATGGCAAGACTTATCTTCTATATATAAAATTAACAAAACTGTTCTACGGCCATATGTGACTGATATTGTTCTTTCTGCCAATTTATCTCAGTAATCTTAAATGTATGTGACGATTGTTTCAGTTAATGTTGCTTTATATTGTCTGTTATATATATATTGTGACATTCTTCGAAATACAATTTATTTATTATTATTTTTCGTTCTAAACACTTCCAGTCAGGCCCTAACTTCCGAAGCTCCGACCCATTCGGAAGGGCGTGCTGGTTACATAAACCAATGACCTCTCCCCACATCCGTGAGGTGAGAGATCATTGGGTCCGAGAATCATGTGCCCTGAGCAGACGTAACGATCCGAGAATGACTGCCTTCTGCATGCGGCCGGCTAGAGATTTTGCCGATTTACGGCATGCCGGTATAATTTCCAGGTTTGAGAGTAGCGTTGGCATCATTCCACCAAGGGCCCCTATTATCAGAACCACTATCTTCACAGAATGGTCTGGATAGAGTCTGCGGAGCTCGAAGAGTAAATCTCGATACTTCTTCCGTTTCTCATCCTCTTTTCGTATGATATTCTTTCCGCCGGAGCCGAAAACTCTATAACGTATATCGTTTTCGCTCGCGGTCGAAGAGGACTACGTCAGGCTTGTTGGCTTGTATTTGCCTGAGGGTGGGGAATGAGTAGTTCCAATAAATTCGGCACTTCTCATTCTCCACAACGGACTCAATATCCCCCGGAGCGTATGGCAGCACTGGTGTCTCATCAATACCGTACGAGTGTCGTAGATGGTAATACAGCACTCGTAACGCCGCGTTATGACGATGGATATAGGCTGAGACCGCATATGCTGTACATGCTGACAGCAAGTGCATGATGGTCTCAGGCGCTCCACGGCAGGCCCTGCATCTCGTGTCAGGGACCTCTATACCCATCACGCGGCTTCGATACACGAGGTGTTGAAGACACCATCCTGGCAAGCCATGATGAATCCCTCAGTCTCCGACTTGAGTCCACCTGACCTAAGGAAAGCAAAGGTCAGACTTTCGGATAAGCCGTGGTCTTCAATATGTTTGAAGAAAATTCCATGCATCGGCTTATCCTTGTGGAGCTGCAGATGTACAGTATTCTCTGCAGCTTTTATGGTGACTCTCCGTCGAGCGGGCTCCAACTCGGTGATAGAGTCTTGGATATCCCGCTCGGTGTCGAATACAAGACCAAGTTCATCGGCTGCACGGACTGCTGCCTTAAAAAGAAAACGCTCTTTCCCTGTGATCTCATGGTCTTTGACCATGCAGAGAAGGGGATCCAAGCTCCTGATGACTTTACAGGCTCCATCCAGCACCATCCTGTTGTGTAGACACTCAAACTCAGAAGTCCACGGCCTCCCCTGTTTTCGGGGAGGTACAACCGTGGAACGGACGATTTCGGATGCAAACTACGATGTAGGTGCATCATTTTGCGAGTCTTCACGTCGATTCCGCGCAGCTCTTCCAGGGTCCACTTCACTACCCCAAAGGAGTAGATTAGTATTGGAACGGCAAGCATGTTGGTGGCAGAAACTTTGTTTATGCCCGACAGTTCTGATGACCAGATCTGCCGGAGTTTCTGCTGATACTTGCCGCGGAGAGCGTTTTTAACCGCCACTACCTCTTGGGTGCAACGTTGTTGCACTCCTAGGTAGGTATACGCCTCTCCGGCATCCAGATGGCGGAGGATGCTTCCATCTACCAGTTGCGCGTCCTTCCGTAATCCTCGCATCGTCCTCTTCTGAGATGAACCAGTGCACATTTATCCATCCCGAATTCCATACCGATAGCATGCGTGTACTCTTGCACCACCCTCAGAGATTGCTGCAGATCTGCCTCACCGAAGCATAAAGCTTCAGGTCATCCATATAAAATAAATGGGTGACCTTATGCCTTCGGTCTCCGGGGGTGCCACAGTTGTAACCACGGGTTTTTCTGAGCGCAACGGATAATGGCATAAGTGAGATGCAAAAAAGGAGGGGGCTGAGGGAATCCCCTTGGAACACACCTCTCCTGAAGATAACCTGCTCCGTTTGGACTTTGGCTCCACTGATGTTATGGTGAAGCGAGTCCTCCAGAGTGGTATCAACTGTTCAATGCATCTCACTATTTGATCGGGTACCGCAAGGCATCTGAGCAAATGCAAGATCAACTCATGCGATGTTGAATCAAACGCCTTGCGGTAATCGATCCAGGCCATCGAAAGGTTGCGCTTATACTGCACGGAGTCCTGCGTGATACATCTATCGATCAGCAGGTTCTCCTTGCAGCCAGCAACACCTCTCTTTGACCCTTTCTGCTCATATATCCGTTCGTACACCGTGTCAACTGCGAGGAGTATTCGCGTGTACAAAATGCGCGTAAACAATTTGTAACACGTGTTCAAGCATTTATCGGTCTGTAATTTTTGGGATCAGACAAATCTCCGTTTTGGGGATTAGCACGGTTCGCCCTCGACAAACCAAGCCGGAATCTGCTGCTCTCCACTGAGCCACGAGTTGAAAACTCTGGCTAAGTGGTGGTGGGTACTAGGAAACTTTTTCCACCACACCGTCTGGGCCTGGAGCAGCGAAGTTCTTCGAGCCCTGTAGAGCTTTCCGAACTTCTTCCGGGGTTATCGGTTGGCGCAGTTCATTAGGATGAGGCTGCTGAAACCTTCTACAGAAGGCTCCAAACTGCGTCAGGGCTGGAGTGTCTATGTTGAGTGGCTGCGGATATTCGTAAATCTCCTTCCAGAAGTTTTCCACCTGATCAGCGGTCGGCGGGTTTTCCACAACACGCGTCGGTTGCTGGAATAAGCGAGAGGGTTTCTGCGGAACTGTTTGTTTTCCGCGATTCCTCTCGCTCGCCGTACTAGTGACTTTTTTGGCAGCCACAGCATTCGTATCCTATCAAGGCAGTGTTGTTTGATGGTTAACAGCACTCTTGATTCAATGTGTGATGGACTCGTCGCAACTTAGCTGCGATTCGCCGCACCGTTAGCGTAAATGGCCTATTGGCCACTACGTAGTCCATCCACATTGGATACGAGATGCGTGTTGTCTCGCCGACTTGATTTTGGCTTCCATCTTTTGTATGCGTCTCTCATGCCTTCTAGTCGAAGACGCATTATTCTGCGTATCCGCACGAGAAAGCATGAGAGCAGCATTATAACGGCGGTGTTGATTTGCAGATGTCAGCCTCTTCTGGAAGCGCTTCACGAATCTCCGCATCCACTCGAGCCAGATCTTGAGGCTTCAGGGGCTTCGAAGTGCGGAGCACCCTGCGTGTTCTGATAATCTCTGTTGGTGGAATATTGATACCTGCCACCTCTTCGGTGGTTCGACTCGTGGCACTTCTGCCACTTCGGCCACTTCGTTAACCTGCCTAGAGGCGGTCTCACGTAGCCACGCTACGAAGGTGAGATACATAATCCCGCAGATTTTGTGCGGAAAATGCGGCATACTCTGGGTGTGCCACGCACCACAGAGCATGCATTCGCGCCATGTATCCCCTTCGGCCGGGCTCGCTACCTCATAGCAACGCAGAAGGCCGTCTCTCATTCCGTCTGTCCACTCAGAACGTTGTCCATTGCGTAGGTCGTCATTGGCTGTCCATCGATTTGGGCCCCACCACTTGCCGTTGACCTCCATCCGGATGAGGTCGGTTGTGGGGCCCTGTCTCCTCCTTCTGGGAACCAGAGTATGATCCTGCGAGGGGGTTAGCCTAGCAGGAACACGGCCGACACCAGAGGAAGTGTTTGCTTTTTTCCTCCCGGATGCGCTTAAGCTGCCGGTCCGATTTTGCATCCTAGGCTGGGTTAAGTGGTGGCGCCACTCACCAAGGTCATTGCTGGTGTTGTTTGACCTACCCTGCTTATATTATTTATTATTATTATTATTATTATTATTATTATTATTATTACTATAACGGTATCCAGAGGAGATATGAATTTGGAATATAAGACTGATTTCAATTTACCAGCAATTTCTCTCAATTTCTTGAAGTCCTCTGTAATAAAAAATGGGTTCTCTATGCCAAAACCCCAAAACAAAGTGAATGGTATCAGCACTGAAAAAAAAACTAGCCTCATAGCAAACATATAAAAAATAATTCCAAAAAACCGAATGTCATTTTGGGAAAACCTTCCTGTTCAAGATGATTGAAAGAAGTTTACCGATCTTATTCTGTTTCTTTTTTTTTTCTAAATGTTTTCCGATGTTTGATGATGTTTCATGATGTTTTTTAAGAAATAAATGTTTTATACTAACAAAGTCTATCATTGATTCTTATCATTTTGCACATAGGTATTTATTTGTTGAGCTGTTAGATTGACATATAACTAAGGCGAAAGGGCTTATCTGCGATTTGAAATGAATAAATCCAAAATATCATTATTTTGAATATATTTTCGAAATATATACGAAAAATTAGGTTATATATGTTTTTTTTTGCACCTCAATTCGAATAATTACTAGTTGCGGCAATGGAATATACGAAATGTTGTTTTGTGGTAATTGTCCTTGATGTGAGATAGGCCCTTTGTGCTTATGACGGCAGCGTAGGTGTCGGCGTTGCACTGCGCAGCGCCATTTTTTGAATGTGTCAAAATAAACGAGGCTCTTGGGGAATGAGCTTGAAGCTACTTTTTTATATTATACAGCCAACGTATGAGACAGCCAAAGTATGAAGGAGTTGTATGCCATACCGATGCAGCATCTCAAACTGTCCGCCATACTCAATTGAAAGTGTAATTTTTTATGCTCCCTTGAAATACGAGCTCAAAACTAATTTCTTCACCAAAAGATAGAAAAAAAGTCTCATCACCTATCACGACCATGCCATATTGTTTCGGTGTCGCTAAGTACCCGCCATACTGATTCAAAAATGTAAAAATTTTCACTAACCAACTGTTATAGGCACAAGTGTGGCGGCCCGTTCTTATGACCCCCATGGTCCATTTTGATGAATAGAAGCAATGCCAATATTGAATGAATGTGGTTTTATGTGGAGGAACAACGTTTCTTGACATGTTTTTTGGGTAACCTTCCACAGTTTGGAAATGAAAATATAATCAGGAAAATCTATACAAGTGTAGAAAGGGCAAACTGATTAGTTCACCCCGATAAGTTATTGCGTTCACCAAATTATATTTCCTATAGAAAAATAATTCAATTTGTCAATAACTTGCCGTTTTCTGAATTTGCCTATCAAGATTTTTTTTTTTAAATTCAAAAGATACTTCTCTATATAGTTTTTGCTTGACGTTTCGGGGACTATATCTGCCCCCGTTCTCAAAATCTTCTAAATCTCCTTTAATTGTTTTATAATTTGGATTTTTTCTCGCAGAGTCTTTTTCACTTTTTCAACTGACGGATGTCAATTGAGATCTGCCAAAAAAGTTTGAGAGTGACGTATTGCTCATTTTATATATGGGGTGTTGTTCAGATCAGTTTATTAGCATTCTACCATATCTCACTTCCTCTCTGAGTAGAGGTAACCATGTATGATCCATTTCAACAGAATTTGTTGAAAAGCAGTTGTTATTGGAAAGAAGAATACAGGCCGTTTCTTTCAATTTTCTCCTCTCTTGATGTGGTTCTTTCATCAAGATTTTTGTCCTAGTCCATTCAATCGTATGATCGCCACTGGATGTGAGGATATGTTCTGCAATTTTCGATCCAGTTAGTTGTCGATTTATGATGTTACTCTGATGTTCACTTTGGCGCACTTTCAATGGTCTTGACGTTTCACCTATATAACTATCACCACAAGAACAAGGTATGTTGTAAACACAGTTTTTGGTACTTTCTTCTGTGTTTTCTGGTTTTGTTTGTGTTAGTATAGATCTCAGTGTGTTTGTTGTTCTAAATGATGTTCTCACATCATACCTATGTCCAATTCGTTTGATCTTTTCAGATAATCCGGGGACATAAGGTATTATGTTGGTTGTGAAATGTGTAGGTGGTGGGAGTACTCCTGTTGGTTGTGTTAATTGGTTGTTTGATGAGTTTTTGTTTTCAATGTCAGTGATTGTTTTTTCCACAAACTGATCTGGATATGCATTTTTCTTGAGAACAGATTTTATGAGGTTTATTTCTTCCTGTAGATTCTGGTTGGAATTGCAAACCGTTTGGGCTCGATTATAGAGACATTTAACTATGCCTTTTTTCACACTGGCATGATGGTTTGAGTTGTAGTGTAGATATCGATTGGTATGCGTCTTCTTTCTGTGTACAGATGTTTCGATTCGGGATGATGATTTTTTGATCATGACATCTAGAAAGGGGAGTTGGTTGTTTTGTTCTGATTCTAACGTGAATTTGATCGTCGGTTCTTGACCGTTTATATGATCCAAGAAAATGTTTAATTCTTCTTCACTTCGATTCCAGATAGCGAAAACATCATCCACGTATCTCCACCATATTTTTGGACCATTGTGGAATGTTCCAACGAAAGATTCTTCAAAGTATTCCATGAATATATTACTTAAAATGTGTGACAAAGGAGAACCCATCGCCATACCAAACTCTTGTTGATAAAATTCGTTCTTGAATTGGAAATATGTTTTTTCTGTGCATAGTTTGAGTAATTCTATGATGGCACTGACATCCAGTTTTGTTCTTGTTTTCAGTGATGTGTCATTTTCTAATCTTTCTTCCACTATTTCTAGAGTTTTATCAATAGGGACATTGGTAAACAAACTTTCGACATCAAAACTTATCGGGGTGAACTAATCAGTTTGCCCTTTCTACACTTGTATAGATTTTCCTGATTATATTTTCATTTTCAGACTGTGGAAGGTTACCCAAAAAACATGTCAAGAAAAGAAGCAATGCCATACTGATAGGAGGCCTTCAAATGGCCGCAAGACTGTAAAACATTTTTTTTTCAAAATATCGAATAAAATGAAAGACTAGAGGATTATTTTCCAAAACTTACTCATGTTATTATGAAAATCATGAAAAAAAATATAGTTTTTCAGCATGGCGGCCATTTAAAGACCTCCTATCAGTTCTATTAATCAAAATGGACCACGGGGGTCATAAAAACGGACCGCCATACTTGTGCTTATGATACATGGTTAGTGAACATTTTTACATTTTTGAATCATTATGGCGGGTTCTTGGCGACACCGAAACAGTATGGCATGGACATAATCGGTGATGAGACATTTTTTTCTAACATTGGGTGGAAAAATTAGTTTTGAGTTCGTATTTCAAGAGAACATAAAAAAATTACACTTTTAATTGAGTATGGCGGACAGTTTGCGACGCTGCATCGGTATGGCACACAACTCCTTCATACTTTGGCTGTCTTATGTATAACATAAAACAAAAATAAGCTTTGAGCTCATTCCCCAAAAGCATCGTTTTTTTTGACACATTCAAAAAATTGCGCAGCGCAACGCCGACAATTACGGGCCGCCATACTTGCACTGTCCTGTTATTCATAACACTGGCTTACTTCTCAAAAACTTTTAGCGTTGATCTAATCATACGTGTTTTTTTTTGCTGGCAGTTGGTCTATAACTCGACTCTTCAAATGCAACACCTCGTATTTTATTGTATCATTGCATTGCATTTTTAGGATCTTTTTGCCAAAATAGGGTTTGTGGGGTCTACGTTCTAAAATTTGTGAGATTTGTAGCAACATTAAAAATGTTCATGATTTTTTCGAAAAAAAAAGGAATCGAGTAGGCCGCTGTCGTAAAATTTGACACAGAAACAGGAGCAAATTGGTCAAAATTTTGTGAACCGCGTTTTGGTAGATAAATCATTTTTTGGAACGAAGTTCCTTATCGCGCGTTGCGAAAGGGGGCTAGACCGAATAAATTAAGACCAAAAGTTGTAACGACACTTTTTGCTATAGTGGTAAGCCGTGCGGCGTGCGCGTGTTTCTCTGTCTCTCTCTCTCTCTCTCATAGAAAGCAAGCCAGTTATTTTCGTTTCGTCTTTCTATTTCGCATTGAACAGTGTGGTGTAGCTACGATTATTTTTGTTGAGTATATACAGGTTTTTTGTAAATAATAAATAATAAAAAATAATAACAATAATAAATCCTGACAGTGTTTCTGCACAAGTTACGGATATTGCTGATGGAGTTAGGTAAGTAGAGATTTTATACAGACAATAATAAATGCTTGTGTATTTTTAGCAAGTACGCATTATAACCTCTCTTTACTATTGTGCTAACCAAGTCATACGCGTTATAATCTCTCCATTATTGTGTGTTTAGCAAGTGTACGCGTCATAACTTTAATAAATTTAAAAGCAAATTATATTTTAATATTACAATATCAATGCGTATGTACTAAAATTGAGCCTACTGATTAAATTTATATTACATTATATTTGTTAATAATAAAAAAATATTATTATAACTTAAAAAAAAAATTACAATTCCTTCACTAATTAATCGAAAGGAACTTCGTTCCATCCGGGTGTCCCTTGACACCTCTCAACTTTTTTTATATATTTTTTTTCTTATTCATTAAGAACAATTTTTTTTATGCACTATCAGGCGCGGATCCGGGATTTTGTTCACATTTCGATCACAGCTTTTGAGATAACTTATTTTTTAGAAAATTTTTTCTAAAACTATCTATCATCCATCGTTCAAGATAACCTCTTGGGAGGTATTCATGTTGAAAAGGAAACTTTTTCATTTGAATATTGGATAAAAAGATTTTCTGAAAATTGAAAAATCTACGACAATAATGAAGTTATTTTTTGTAATATCTAATGCCACGCTGGACATTGAACTACATCTGGTTAATATTGAGAGCGTTATCTTTTTCAACAAGAACACCTCATAAGAGATTATCTTGAACGATGGAAGATAGTGAATGAAGTTTATCTTTCAGTTGCAGATGATTCCATATCTGATTTCATTAAAATCCTGCTCATATTATCAAACCAATCAATCTATCATACCCCATGACTGGTTTTAATGTATAAAAACACTGATATCAAAGTGCCACTCCAGATGAAATGTTTCTAACATTTTTTCCATCATTGCATTATGAAATTGCTTCTAAAAAAAGTGTTTCCCTATTATTCCAGTCTTCTTGATGATCGTGGAAGCTTGAAATAAGTATATTTTCATCGACAAAAATCTATTAAAGAGCTAGTGAATGCGATGCCACTCTTGCATCAATGTTACAAATGGTTTCTGGTGAGACCTACTTTCTGGAAAACATCCTTGAATGGCTCATTCATCTATATGAGTCCTCGATTGAGATTGGAGTAGAAAATCTATCTGAATAAAAATGCAAATTTTCATTTTCAGAATTTTTCTTTTGAGTCAGGGTTCTTTCATAATATCTATCAGATGTAGTTCAATGTCCAGCGTGGCTTTAGCCGGGGAAGTAGTTCTTTTCTGTCAGATATTACAAAAAATAACTGCATTATTGTCGTAGATTTTTGAATTTTCCACAAAAATATTTTTATTCAATATTCAATTGAGAATGTTTCCGTTATCAATTATAATAGTTATTTTTACCTCAAATACCAAACTCCAATCTCTTCTTACGACCAGTCTTTGAAAATGTTGTTATAACTTTCTCGGTATCAATAGGAATATGCATAAGAGCAATACCGAGAAGGCAATTTTCTGTCATGGTCGATGGGATACATGCAACAACTCTCAACAAAATCACAAAAGAATCGTGCGTATTGGCCTATTGGCGCGCAACGAACAGAACTCTCTGTATTGTCTGTATCTTCAAGTACGCTGGAGGAAGGAGTTGCGGGGGGAAACAAAACGCATAGAGAACAAAACTTATAATTTGTGGAGGCGCGGACCCGACGTGCATCATCTTTTTTTTTAATTGTAGTTGTGATGCGTTAAGCGTTAATTAGCACTCTAGTGAATATAGTGATGTCCCAATTAAGATTTCAAAAATTTAAATTGTTTGAAAAAAGTGCTCTCTCTTGTCGTGCGTCAGGAGGAGGGGGGGGGGCAATTGCACCCATTGCCCCCCTGTATCCGCGCCTGTGCACTATCAACTGTTAGCGGTTGTGCAAGAAGTTAGATTACACCCTGTATATTTGCTAGAGGTCTCAACACCAATAAAAAATAATATCGATACCTCTTGACCACATAGATTCGTGATATTATTTGTGTAAGTTTGTAATAATTCAGTGAGGATCAACACAATAAATGGCTATGATTTTGTCTTGATAGCGCTGTTCAGTACCTCCACCAGAACTTTATAATCCCAAGTAGCACACAGAGGTCATAATTTGGTTGTACAGACGTCTACTAGACCTTTCGCAAAAGTCCATGACTTATGTATTGTAATATGCTGAGACGTCGCTATGTATGCCAATACGACAAAAAGGCACACTCTTGCGACGTCACATCGACGTTATAAAGTAGTGGTAATGACTTGCCAATATAGACTTATATAAGCCAGTCGCGAAAGGGTCGTTCTGTGGTCTTAGTGATCATTATGCATGAAGGTCATAATCTTTCTGATATAGTATTACAATATGTATACCATATCAAAATATTTTATATAATATCAATATAATATATAAGTCAGCCTTCCTTTACATGTTCATGATACTCTGTGACCATGATAGTTATCGAGATAAAAATGATTTTCATTTATGTGTCTTTAAGAATTGTTCTGAAACTCTAGTGACCAAGCAAATCCATTTTTACGATCAAAATCCAATTCTTCTCACTTAAAATTCTTGCGCCTCGAAAATTAAGAGAATTAAATATTTATTTTCATTTCAGAAAAAAATATTTCATCAATTTTACTCATTAATCGTTGAAATATGTAGACCATATTACGAAAGATACTTGATTAGCACATATGTACTATCATAGAATAGTTTACGAGTGTCTCAAAGACATCGCAATATCTTACATAAAACAGTTGTAATGTAGTCGCTATGCACAAGTAGCCAGTTTTGTTGTACTAACGTCGTAACGCTATCAAAACAGAAGAAGATATACACTGAGTGCATAAGCATTCCGCTAGTTCCGCCTAATGTAAAACACTGAAAATAACTGACATTTACAATAGAGGTTATGTTGATGTTGAATATTTAAATATTTTTTAATTATCACTCGAAGTGCACATACATATTATTTATGTCTTTCCTTGTTGTGAAAACAATTGAAGGAACTGGATGAACTTCATTTTTTTGCAGTGTCCCGATAGACTGATTAATTATTTCAGATGTTAATTTTGGGGTAGGCACTCATCCTTCCTCTTTATATTTTTCTATACGCTCCAGTTCTCTTGTAAGGCAGATTGGATTTTTGTTTTAGCATTTTAATCATTCATACGGAACTGAATTTTCTACATACATAACACAATATACCTATCCAACAAAAATAACATAATCAACAAAAATAATCTAACCATAGATACATAATGTAATCATTACGACCAAAGTTCTTCAGTTGATAAAACTACATTACATGAGTACAATATGTAGTCGTAGAAATATTTCAAAAATATATTCATTAGAACCACACATGTTCATTGTCATAATAACATCACAGCAATTGCTCTTAAGTTCTACTTAACGACACATACAATTTATTTACATACAAACCACAGTACAACTTCATCTCGAGAATTCTTTATTGTACTCTCGTTATATCTACTACACGACGTCATAGCAACGCCTGAAGGTTATAAAATGCACATTAACTATTTGGTTCTAAAACATACAAATACGTGGTCTTTAAGACGGTATAAGAAGTCATTATGTTAATTTTATGACTCTGTGCTACTTGGGATGTTGAAAATCAATCACTTATTCTTACAGAAGTAATAATAACGCACTATTATCAAAATAAATCAATGCGGAAACAAACAATAAAATAACTGGCTAACATCTACTTCAACTTGGCCTTGTTTGTGCTCCAGCAATGGTTTTCAAAGACACTAGATCACCTGTTCTTGATAAGGCTATATAGATTAGGGAGAATATGCCAGTAATCAAGCCCATACATATAACTTTATTTTAGGGGTTAAAAGTGAGAAAATCTTAGATTTTATATTTCATCCTTCGTTTGTGTCCTAAACTCTACTACTATACAGAATTTCGGATGGAACCGTAATTTTTATTTTAAAATTTGAAAAGTACAAGTTTGTGAAACATGTGAATCTGCGGTTAATTCAAATGTTTATTCAAGGAGCTACCCGAATTGCTCTCAGAAAAGTTTACTTACGGCAGGCTCGTGCAATGCCGTTTTTTTGTTATTAGTTAAAGGAAAATAGGTTCATATGTTGGAATTATTCATGAGGAAGGATTTCATTTCCCATGGAATCAATATCGGAAAAATTAAGACTCAGAGGGGACAATATTCAGACTCAGGGTAAAAACAGCCGCGATGAAAATCAATAAGCAACTCAAGTATTTTCATTGAAATGGACGTATAATGACTTTGTGGAGAAATCGGGAGTCTAGCGGCAGAGTGACTGGTACTCGGTGTCAGGCGCATTTGATATCACTGAATAAATGAATAAAGTAAGTATAACATGAAATAAATGTATTAGCATAGTCCAAAAACATAATATAACCTCACAAGCATACAATGTGTATTTTTTGATAGGGTGTTCGAATCTGTAATGATATGTCTAAACTGTATCATTCTTGAAAAAACATTTTCCATTAGGAACGGAATTCGCATCCTTCTTTCTATATATGGGTCTCCAAAAAAAATTACCTGCTTAGATAAGTTTCGAGACAAATATTTTGTGAAACATACTCGTAAGAATAAACGAGTACAATTAGCTTGTTTTCCCCCAACCCATGTTCAAGTGTGGCTTTGTAATCAACTGGACCCAGAAGACTGGGGTTGGAAGTTAATTAACATTACATTGGAACCAATCCAGACTTTACTTCCACCTGCACCAGAGAAGCTCATCAATGCTATTTTTGCAATTGCGGAAACGGGTGTACTTCTAAATGCGGCTGCAAATAAGTCGGATTATTTTGTTCATCAGCATGCACCAGTTGTCAAGGCCAGTCGTGCTCCAATGTTGAATCACCAACAGAAGGGGGCTCTTACGACATTAGCGACGAGACAACTGCTGTTTCGCTGTTACAATTCACTTGAATCCAGCAGGAAGAAGAAGAAAGAGAAGAGGAAGGAGAATGAGAAGAAAGATAATGCAACACCTGACGTTTCATTACATAATTATCGATCAGACTAATGGTTTTTCCCAATTTCTCAAAATTCAAACCTTTTTCGTCAGTTCCAATAGTACCATTTTATATTTAATATAATATTATTGAATTAAACTTCACTACAATAGATCGTGGAATAGGCCTACCAGGTGGCGTGGAAACGTGTGCATATAATGGAGAACACAACTTTTTCAACTTTTAGAATCGCTTTATCTCATAAATTGAAATTCTTACGGAAAAAAAGGTAGGAATAATTTTTAAAGATTATTTTTGAAATTTCTAGAAACCAATAGAAACTTTCAACTCAAATCATTCAAGTACGTTTTGGCCAATCAAAACATTATAATCTACCCAGAAAATTGCCGCGGGAATAATCTGAGGTATTTTGTATTCATTGTCTGACAACGTAAATTTTCAATTTGACGTCTGTCATCAATTTGCATAAAAAGTGAGAAATGAATCAAAAGCGGTTTAGTACCTTGTATCATTGTGCGAGGAAATGTGTTTATGATCGTAACTTCCAAAAAGTAATGTATATAGAATACCACACGAGAGTTCGATGAAGTAGAAAATAATTCTCCAGATTCCCTTCTCAAACTTGTTGGCATTTGGCAATAGCCACTCGTACCCGTTGGGCTCTCGTGTCTATTGCCTGGCAACAAGTTTTTGAAAATTTGTCGAATTATTTTCACTTTATTCTCACTCTCTTGTGGTATTACAACTGATAATTTGTCTGATATATGTTTACGATAAAACTGACCGTTTGGCTGAAAAATGCAAAAAACCCATATTTGCGAACTTTGACCTTGAATAATTTTTTTTGCATTCGCGGGATCGTTGGGGATTTTCCACATTTTGTTTATGATGGTGTTCTCAACATTCGTATACATTTTAAGCTTGTTGCAAATATTGGTAAGCTTACCACTATTTCTCGAGCTAACTTGCCCGGATTACTATGATATACAGCCACTCACTCTAAACCTTTTCTATTATTCATCAGTTGTTCCGCTCACCCATCAAAACCCAGTAAACACATAAGGTGTCTGAAACATGTCAACGGTACCATTTGAAACATTCAAAAGATACGTTCCAGAAATATATCGTAAACATTTCATGTGCGGAGCAGTGTGTCTGTAATGTTCCAAATGCACCGATGAAACAAGTTAACAAAAGACATATATCTGAATCAACCAAATATTTCCTATAAAATAACTGAAAGAAAAGTTATGTTTCTGTCACAATAAAAATATACTCACGAGGAAGTATTCAAATAACCCGCGCTATCATGATTGTTTCGTCAGGCCACCGGGCTCTAGTGTATCACGTGATATGGGGACATTCCAATAATTACTCATCGGCCAACGCCAACTGGACTGGCCATTTTGTGTCTTGTGACTTTATTGTTTGGGTACTCCTATCATTTATCAGTTTTATCGAATGTGCTTGGACTGCAAGGCCGTGAATTTCAATTTGAGGTCCAGTTCTATGTGTTATGACTATGAATACTGCTCAGAAATATCAACAGGTATGTGAATAATTGATATACGATCCCTGGTGCAGGTAACAGTTTCAATACAGAAATACAAATAATGAATTTGGAGGTTAAATACAATGTGGCGGGATTCATGAACTAGCTCTGACATGCTCTTGAATTTTCATTCGTGTGCATCATATATACTTACTTATCTATAATGCTGTTGCTGTTTTCACATGAGAAGCTTGTTAATGTTTTGTTTTATACTACATGAATTATCAACAATGGTTTTAATGGCTTAGTTAACGGCTATATTATATTGTTGGATGAATTCTAGACAATTATTCACTTCCATATACTTATGTGGATTGAAAATTCCATGGACCAATCTTGGACCTATATCTATTTGTTATTTTAATCATTATATTTTCATGAGTTGCATTTTTATTTACAGCTATTCCACAGATGATACAAATATGGATAGGCAAAGAACTGAATTGACTGAAAGGTGCACCTCAACATGGTTAGCCAAGCAGCCCTTAGATATAAGAGGGAAGGAAACAAATAATTAGCAGTCTTTGTATTGTATGACTAATACTAATTGTATGACCAGTAAAGCATGATGAAATCATACCTGTTTTTTTGGCATTGCACACTACCTTCTCAGATCCATTTCATGAATCAATAGCTATACTGAGAGTCGATTTAGAAATTGTCAAAATTTATTGTGAGCACTTATCCTCTCAGGCATCATACATAGGATATGTTTTGTATCTACCATGTTCCAGAAACGTGTCAGATGACACGTAAAATGATTGGTTTCAGCAATGTTTCAGATATGTGTTTTTGTGTATTCATATTCACTTATGTATCAGAAATGTTTCACACGTGAAACATTCCTCGTGAAACGTTTCACACCTAGGTCATTTCTAGTTTCTGCCATGTTTCAGGAACGTGTCTGAGCCAAAAGATGAAATGTTTCAAATGGAAAATGATCGGTTCCAGAAATGTTTCGGACACATATTTTGGTTTACTGGGAAGCACAACAGACTGAGCAATCCAATAAAAAAATACTTTAATCTGCCAACAAGAATCTTATTGAGTCGCATTCATTTTATATTAGATCGACACAAATGTTCATGTACTTACTGGAAATGGTCCAGGACCGCCTAATGGTTCTCTTGATTATATCGGCGGCGGGCACATACACCCTGGTGTCCCGCCGCCTGCTGGGTCTCCGCACGAACTCGTTCATCCACTCTCCGCTTGCCGCTTGAATTTCCCTGAAAAAGAAAACGGAATGAGTGCTGGTCGAAATTCTTATAGGCGAGTGGCATAACCCTGATTTTTGTGCTAATGATACTTCTATCAATAGAATCTAACAGGGTTTTGCGTTCACTTTTGCCAATAGTTCTGTAACAGATATCGGTAGTGTAATCAAACAAACCAAAACTGGTATTATTATTATTTTTCCATAAAAAAGTATAATCGATTTCAAATCATCGATTTTTTTTCCATAAAGAACACACATAAAAACATATTTGAGGAATTGCAGGGTGTTGGACCAAAAAACTATTCTACGTCTTCGCTAACGTTTCGCGAGTATTTTTCTCGCTTCTTCAGAGCTATAAGATAAATAAAAGAAGTTTTGTTAGTAACGAAATGGTTACTCCCATCTTTTATTGTTTTATCGAGGTTTCACACCTGATTGTTTTAATCACACTTGAATGCCAATTGTTAAGCAGAACTTTCCTTTTTTAAACCATTTTATATATTACATTATGATTTTTAACAATAGATCCATTGACATATGTTCAACGACGACTTACAACAATGCATATCTCGAACAACCTCTTCGAAGTACTTTGTACGATTGATTACACCTAAGGTAGGTTGACTTTCTTTACGTACGGAACTATAATTGCATTGTTCCAATGTAGTCGTGAACTAACAAAACTTATTTTATTTATCTTATAGCTCTGAAGAAGCGAGAAATATACTCGCGAAACGTTAGCGATGACGTAGAATAGTTTTTTTTTTGTCCAACACACTACAATACCTCTAATAAAACTAATTTGGACGCAATCATAGAAACACATATAAACAATTTCTTCATGGGCGATGATACATTTGTTCAATTCTGAATTCTTGAACTGAGATAACGGTTTCTTCTTCTGAAATGATGTATTTGATACAAAATTATTGAATATCTCTAATGTAGAAAATTATCTATTTGAAATATTTCCTTTTTTTACGAAATATTTTTTATTCAAGTAATCAACAGTATCCATGAAAAAACAAAACTATTCTTGAAAGACATAACTCAATATTTCTTGTCCCAAGACCATATATAAAGTACCTATGTCTTTATTGAAGAAATATTTTTCTTCATTGGAGATGATACATTTTTTCAATTCTAAACTCTTGAATAGAGATAATGCCTTCTTCTTCTAAATAATTTAATACAAAGTTATTTAATATCTCTAACGTAGAAAATTATTTAATTTAAATATTTATTCAGTTTTACCAAATATTCTTTTTTCAAGTAGGTAATTACATAATTCAGGAAAGAAAACTACAATTATTGAAAGACATAGGTAACTCAATATTTCTTGTTCCAAGACACAATATAAACTATTTCTCCTTGAAGAAATGTGCCAAATATGTGTATCAGGAGAAGTAAATTTCTAATTCAATTTTATTGGATCAACAATAATACAATCTTGAATATGATTGAAGAAATGTGCCCAATATTTGTACCAGGAGAAGTAAATTTCTAATTCAATTTTCTTGGATCAACGATTATACATTCTTGAATATCATTGCATTTTCCTCTTGAAGGTATTGTTGCCAAACGTATGATTACGTACCTGTTTATGATTATTTAGCATAGGTAGGTAACTATCGCTTCAACCAAATTTGTCATTCACACCTAGGTACCTATCTCTAGCAACACCTACCATTTACAACAACACTCATTATCAATTGAAAATTAAGAAAGTTTTAGATAACGCTTATTTCCACATAACTCAAGTGCCTATACTTATAACCATATCAACCTAGATAATTTATAATATGAATTTTGACTTTATTTTCACGTTTGGTGCTGAAAAAAGTGCAAAAGAGACACTAATGAATGGCTCAATACATTATTAATACATAATTTCAAGTTCGTGAGATAATAAAGCATAAAGTCTCTTTGAACGAACTTCAATTTCAACTACGGAAGTCGGCAACATTGTATCGCAAGTCGCCCACGCATTTTTGCATGTTGGACGTCGCACCTGTTGATCAGATCACTTCCGAGTTCCGCACCAGTCGTATCCCTGTTCGCCATGCAGTCCATAGTTATTAGTAAATAAATAGTATGGTTCAGGCAAACGATTCAAAGTATTATTGGCACGTATTGACGATATGGAAGAAAAACTCAGGGGATGGGAAATCTCTGAAGAGATTATCAATAATTTCAAAGGTAAGTGTAGGACATAATATCAAGATAGGGTTATTCCTATATATAACAGAATTTCCTAATCGACTATTCCTTTTCGGAACTGTAGACATTGTAATGTGGCCAGGAGATGGCATAGGACATGATGAACGTGGGAAACCTATTTTAATATTATGATTATGATTTTTGCAACCAAAAAGTCTTGTCATGATTCTGTTCCTAGTGTTTTATTCATGTTCCAGCCTCAGTTCATGACCATTACGGAGTTGTCATACTGCCAATAAACAACTAGGTATGCACGAAAAGCGAAAATTAGTAAGTAAACGTAAAAACAACACACACGAAATGAGTCAACCTGTATATGGTGAACGTTTTTGGAAAAAAAATTGTTTGAGAATATTTTTTTTTTTCATTCATTAAATATTTTTCCATGAAATGGATTTTATTCTACCTTCTATACTCAGGGTGCTTATCACTGTCAAGTTCTCGAATGAAGAGGTATTACAAGTAATTCTGCTATCTCAAATCAAGCAGATACTCTTCCTATTCATCAAGTGAAACAAATTTTCTTATTTATCACAATTTTCAAATGAAGAGCATATTTTTAACGAAAGAAATTGTGATTGCCATGTTTCAAACGTTGTATATCCTTTAATTTTCCACTGCTCTCATATTCTCGCACCATACTTCCTTCACACAATTTGAAGTGTATAATATATTGTCTTCAACCAAATGGGTTTCATTGTTTTTATTCATGACGAGAATGTTAGACTCTCAATCTTGGGATGAGTATCTGTGTTTCCTCAGCGGTGACACCCATCAGAAAAAATCTCATATCATTTTCAGGATACTTGAACATCTTGAGAGAATCTTGTGACTTTTTAGTTATTCAATCATTGTCACAATGTCTTCAAGAGATAAAATTCTCAGAAATATAGAATGTATGGAGTTGGTGCAGTAATATATATATATATATATATATATATATATATATATATACAAATAAATATATATATATATACAGGGTGTAATCTAAGCTCTTGCACACATGTGAATGCCATTTTATAACGAATAACAGTGGTTAAAAATCTGAAAAAAAATTAAAACATGTTTTGTTCTTTGTAAAATTCGACAGAATTTTGGGGCGCTACCCACCAGATTCCAGGTGACCTTCTCAGAGGAAAACGTCGGCAATTGCCGAATGCAATAAACATTTAACTAGACATTTGAATAATGTAGAATGTTGAACTAATTGTGTAGTAAATGTATACATTGCAGGCTTCCTGAGATAGATATTCAATTTCATAGTGAAGAAAACAACTAACCTTGTTATATCCAAACTAGTGATGAAGTCAGAACTACTTGACTTCATACCCTGCTTTGTGGCACTTATCGTAATTATCACAGTCACTCGTAATGAACAAATGACACAAACAATATTGAAAAGGGAAACATTCACAATTGAATATTGTTTTGAAAAATAATATCACGACCATTGTAGTGATTCAGACATTCAGAACACGTGAACTGAGCACTGTTGCCAAGCAAGATTTTCGCATGCACGGTTTACAAAGCTGTCTACGAACGAAAGTTTGTTAGATTCTACTAGTGTTTTCTGATTGGCTAGTGAATGAAAGATCCTTATTAGCAACCAATCAGAAAACAGTACGCGATGTGCAGGATACTTGATTTGATCTTAAAACCATCTAGTTTTTTTGGAATTTCGTCAATACGTTTCTTCACGATAAGTAAAAGTAAAATGCATATTGTGAAAAAAAGAATGGACAAAATTTAAAACAAATCAGATAGTTGAAAAGACAATTGAATTATCTTTTCAACTATTTGAAATTTTTAAGCTGATGTGCCCCTCCCGTCGCGCGTGGCATCTATGGAGCAATCACAATGTCCTTAATTTCAAAAAGTAGTATCGGTGATATCATTCAAAACGGTTTTTGTCCCATTGTTCTATGTCGAACCGTTCAAAAGTTAACAGGGGGGAGAGGCTATAAAAAGCCGCACTGTATATAAACAAGCCATACTCATCAGAGGAAGGAATCCTTTTCATGTGTGAAGGCTTAACCATATGCTAACACAAGGAGGTTATCGGCAGGGAAAGGGTAAATGAAAGTTAAAGTTATTTTTTTGGGAAGAACATTTATTCTGGATGAAAAATAGCAAAACATTCAATGCAAAGGCTGACATCACCCTTCTGGACCATTGTTCTGATATGTGAACAGAAACCCTCGGCTTTGTAACGATATCGCTTCTTCTTAGGGACATCGTCAGAATAATATTACTGAACATGAAGAGATACATGTTATTCCTGGACCTTCAGGGGGAACTTTATGGTTTTTCAGATAACAATTGTACAATTCATGGTCTTCCTATATTCTGATTGTATTTGGCTATTTTATTTGATCGTGGTACTGATACTATATTATTTTTCGTAGCCTGGGAATAGTGACGAACATTACCGATTGCCAGAACAAGCAACAGTTACTATTATCCACCCAAAACGTACAACAATAATTTCCTCATTCAAAAATATTTGCCGACTATTTACTTTTTGTATTCATAATAACTATAATGAATAATGCTTTTTCATGAAAGAGATAATATCCATTGGATCAACTATGATATGTTATGAATAGCTCAGCAAGCCCACTGAAGTTGGAATTGGTGTCACTTCATTCTAGTCTTTTTTGCTTATTATAAATACAACAAGAACATTATGTTCATTCTATCTCTAAGTGATAAGCTAGTGATATATATGAAGATGTACTTAAAAAAAAACTTTTTTATGAAAAAAAAATAGAATGACATAGATATCTGAAGTTTCATACCCATACAATGCAGGTACCTATGTTATTTGGTATTAAATGCAACCACCAGGGTGTATTTATCTAAAAGGTTTTTCATTTATAGAATTATATTTTTTTATTCCACGTTGACTGAGTATCTACCCATTTTTTTAACCGACGAAACCAGAAAGAAGGAGGTTCTCTCGTCGACGTGTATATTTTTTTTATGTATGATCACGCATAACTTTTTACAGAGCAGTTCGATTCCGATGATTATTTTCTCATTGGATAGGGTGTACATCGAAGTTGGTCCCATTTAAATTTGAACGGAAAAATCCATCCCTAAGGGTAGCAATATGGAGGATATTGATCGTTTACCCTCTCAATTTTGGTCCGTTAACCGATTCTATCAGGCATAACTTTGTGAGTTATCCGATTTGGATGATTCCTTTTCTATCAGATAGGGTATACCTCATAGTTGATCATATCTGGATTTGAAATGGAATGATTCACCCCTATGGGTAGAAAAATAGAGGATGTTTGATTTTTCGCTTGTGAACAGTGGCACACATATGTAGTTGACATTGACAGATCCTCCTACATCCGTCACAATAATTACATTCTATGAAAGGATGGATTCATATACAAAGTGATAAAATCAACTAACCAGAACTTTCAAAAATAATTTATATTATATAACAATAAATAGTTAAAGTAGATAATTATATTATTCAACAGTCAATAGTTGAAATAAGCTAGGAAAATGAACTAACCAGAACTATCAAAAACAATTTATATTATATAACAATCAATAGTTAAAGTAGATAATTATATTATTTAACTGTTTGTAGTTGAAGTGAGGTGAGTAAGTAAGTATTTTTATTTAACTGTTTGTAGTCAACTTCCAAAATACTTACTTACTCACCTTACTTCAAAGTAAAAGTATAAAAAATTAAGTAGGTAGTAGATTTTAGCCACATAAAATTGAAAAAGATTTTAGCCACATAAAATTGAAAAATAATAACTTTTTGACAAAAAATTGAACCGACGAAAAAAATCAACTGAATAGCAAAAAATAAAATGAACCTTTTTAGTCTTAATGATAATTGAGCTTCTAAACTAATGTGAGTAACTAATTTTGAGTCGGCGCCAAACAAACTAGCAATTGAATTAGGTAAAGCGTTAAATGATGGCAGGGAGATGCATAGGGCGTTTTGATTACTCCTTCAAAGTAATATAATGATCTTCGATAATTGTTTGTTTGGCGCCGAATCAAAATTAGTTACTCACATTAGTTTAGGAGCCCAATTATCATTGAGACTAAAAGGGTTTATTTTATTCTTTGCTTTTCAGTTGATTTTTATCGTCGGTTTAATTTTTTGTTAAAAAGTTATTATTTTAAGTAGAGTGTGTAGGTTGATTTATTTTACTTCAGGTGATTGATAATACATATTTGATGACATTATTTATCTTTTTCCTGAGGATTTGTTTCTTGTAAGAATATGCGGAAATGTTGTTGTTTTTAAAATAACCTGTTTATCCATTGATTATGTATTTGTCTATGACTTCAAGATGTTTCATGAGATTATTTGTCGTCCTACGCCATACAATAATCCCATATGAATATATAATTTTTTATTTAGATCGGAGAATCTGGTGAGGTACCTACTTGAGTTTGTGAAATAATTATCAGCTTTTTTATTATATCTTCTAAGTGTTTGTCCCATATTTCAAACTGTAGAGTGGATTATTCGTATCGACTGTGATTTCATTGAAATCTAGAAGTTTTCTGGAGTCGTAAAGGTTGGAATTGACACGCTAAAGTCTTAACAGGACCAAAAGAGAGAAGTCATTTCTCTTCGTAGAATACGTTGAATTTTATGTCATGGTACATGAGGTAATTACCGAGAAGGAATCAACTGAATTTTAAAAGCCCGCAATACTTATGATATGACCCTGGTAGATACAGGTTAGAACTGGCTGCAGAAAACCTGGCCGATCGAGTAACAGAATGTTTCTAAAGTGTTAGTACTCACAGCAAACATAGAAAAATATGTGCAAGTTTTGAATGTCCATTTTTCGGAATATTTCTCATGCACCAATCATCATCAATGTGCATTTGCTCGTATCAGCATCAAGTCAGATTGGACGAGCGGTATAAGTTTTTTTTTTCCTTTCGAAATTGAGAAAATATTTGTTTTGGGAGTCCCAAAACAAATCACTTGGGCGTCCCAAAACAAATCATTTCTCAATTTCGAAGGAAAAACAAAACTGGCAGTGGTGAGGGTGGAATTTGAACCCACGACACGCCCCCTTTTGAGCACCAGAGCTTAAATCTGGCGCCTCAAATCACTCGGGCAATCTGACTTGATTGTGTTTGAAACCAATTGTGCATGAATTTTGCCCAGGCACTTAATTATTTTTCTTATGTTTCCTGTGAGTACTAACCTTTTAGAAACATTCTGTTACTCGATCGGCCACGTTTTCTGCAGCCTAGCTTTTACTCTGTATCTCATTTATTTACAGATTGTCCCCATTTGACTGGTCTTCCCATTTCAGATGACCCTCTACTAAAATTTCATAATTAAAATCCTGGGTTAAGGATTATATTCATTCTTTTGAATCATTCAATGAATATATCTTACTTGCCATACGTATTTTTGTAACTATTGATACTTATCATCATCTTCAAATATCTTTATAACCCACAAAATATATGCATACTATTCTAGTACCCTAAACGATTTCTGTAATTCATCATGGGAGTGTGCTACTGGACTACAGACGGAATGTGGTGAATCAATAGAAAGAGACACAGTGATTTGGGAAACCGTTGATAACTAATTCAGTGGAGAAAATTGTCCCTTCATCTATTTCACACATTGCTCACAGTATTCCGTAAATCCGGAGCCAATAAAAGTTCTGATGTTTCGAATAGAAACGTAGTGAAAAATAATTGTTTTATATTTTACATTAGATTGAGATCTACATTCTCAATACTGAATACAATAATTATGCTTTAATAATCATAGTGATATTATTCCAAAATCATCTGGAACACTCTCAGAATCTGCATAATACAATATATCATTTTATATCGATAGACAATAAAATAAATCAATAGATAAATCAATAATAATATAACAAAATATTTATGTGAACCTTGATCGAACATAACTTTCATTGAAACTGAAGCAAAAAGTTCATAAAAAACTATCCAGTTTCATTGTATTCCTGTAGTGGAAGGTAAATTGTTCGGAGGTAATTTTTTGTTCGTCATTTAATTTTTTTGTCAAAATTCATAAAATCAAAATTGCGGCTTAGATGGCGAAAGATCTCTGTGATTATGGTCTGATTCTATTCAAATTGGTATGTGGAGGTTTTTGGGGTCGGGGATTATAAATGTTCTGTGAAAATTCATAAATTCAAGATAGCGGACGAGTTTGGTAATTATGGTCTGATTCTATTCAAAATTGGTATGTGGGGTTTTTTTTGGCGTCGGAGATTATGAATTTATTGTCAACATTCATAATAACGATGCTTCAACAAAAATGCATAGATTAGGCGTACTTACTGAAAAGCACAAAATGAAATAATTAATAAAAAACCTTTTTAAAAACAAGCTTTTATTCTAATGCCCTAAAAAGTAAAAAAGTAATTGCTTTGGATATGTGACGAAGGTTATTTCGTGAGTTACAGATTCAAAAGCTTGTCGCTTTTGTATTCAAACTGAAAACTTTGCGCGACTAGCTCTTGAATCTATAACTCACGGAATAATTTACATCACACATCTAAAACAATAATTTTCTACTTTTTAGCCCATTTGATTGAAAGCTTGTCGTTGAAAAGGTTTTTTATTAATTATTTTATTTTATTGTCAACTGTATTATCTGACGTTTATTGTATTGTATTGTCTTTGAAGTACAATGCCATCTGCTAGTTCCTCAAGCCAATCAAACCTCTCCACGTCTCGTTTCTCAGATATGTTGACTTGGATGGAGAAAATTCAATTTACGGTCAAGAAAATAAAATATCAAAAAATTCGTAACCTATAATGAATAATATCAGTCCAACCAATAAGTTCAGAGGAAATTGAACCCTGCACTAGGAAAAGAAGCAATCATCCTCCGGAAAATTAGAGCGAAGCAAGTTTTCCGTCACATTATGCTCCAGTGCATGCCTGTTGGAGATTTCCTAGAGTTCCTTGTGCATTTGTTATTCCAGGTGTATCTCGAATACGCGATGGGCATATTCAACCGACAATTTCTAGAGGCGAATTTAGTTTGCGCGGATAATGTTCTCGAATAGAGGGTCTCAGGTTGCAACTTCGAACGTAATTTGAATGTTTCATAATCTTTAATAATCTCAACTAATATCCAGGATGCATGAGGGCAGAACAAATTTAAAATGACTGATATTAACCCAGTCATATAGTGACTATTTCCCTCATTATAAGATCAATCAGTTCAGTTTTATCATTGTCTAAAGATACATTAGACAATGGTTTTATAGTCTAAAACGTCTTCTCGCTGTTTTATGCTGACAAAACCACTGTCTATTCGATATTGTTCTGCGATAAAACGATACTAAGGTCCTGCCAAAATTATACACCGCGGCTTTTTATAGTCCTCCCCCTCTGTTAACATTTGAATGGTTCGACGTAGAACAATGAAAACAGAAAGTTATTGTATGATATCACCGATATTACTTTTTGAAATGAATGACATTGTGATTGCCCGATAGATGGCGCGGGAAAGCACATTAACTTCAAAATTTTGAATGGCATGGGAGGTCATGTGGCACATCGTTGAAAAGTTAGTTCAATTCTCTTTCCAACCATATAATTGTTTTTATCATTTGGTTGATTTGTTTTTCCACAATGTGCATTTGAAATGTCAAGCATAAGTGCAGCTTTTTATAGATAGATAGATAGATAGATATTTATTTCCAAACTAATAAAACATAGAATTAGTGGGTCGTCAAAATAGTACAATGTATAACATATAAGTGTATATAGACATGTATAAAGTAAAATTTACACTAAAAATAAAGTAAAATATGAGATATGAGGACAGACTGGGGGAGAGTCTATCACAAGAGTTCGGGTTCAGTAATGCTCAGATCAAGATACTCCTTGATCGAATAGACACATTTTATTAGTAAGAAAGCTTTGATTCTGTTTTTAAACTGATATAGGTTGAGCCACTTAATCTTTGATGGTAATTTGTTATAAAGTTGCAGATTCAGAGAATTTTTTTGTGACATCAGAAGCCTGCATCTAGGTGTCGTGAGAGAATTTGCATTGCGAGTGGAGTAATTGCACAGTGTTTTTGTTTTCGTTTTTATGAATTTCAAGTAAGGATGAATATAGAAATAGAGTAGGAAGTTGCATAATTTAAAGATTAGCGAAAAGAGGGCGACAGTGTTCGCGATGATGAACTCCAGCCACGACTCTAATAACTCTTTTTTGCACTAAGAAAGCTTTATGAGCGTGGCACGAGCCACCCCATAATAGAATACCATAAGCCATGTGACTTTGGAATAAACCAAAGTAGCATGATTTGAGTACGTGCAAACTAACGCAATGCCTCAAACGTCGGATCTTAAAGGTGATACTTGATAATTTTTTTGTTAAAGACTCTATATGAGGAGCCCAGTTGAGTCTATCATCAAGTTGCACGCCAAGTAATTTGACGCTATTTCCCTGAGGAATATTTGTTTTAGAGGAAACAATGAGAGACTGATTTTTCTCGATATTGATTTTCAGTTTATTTGATATGAACCATACTTGAGCTACATTTAATATATCAACAGCTAAAGTACTAACGTTGTCTAGGTTAGTACTTTGGGAGACAAATGTTGTGTCGTCCGCGAAAAAAACGCTCTTGATCGGTGAGGTACAGTAGTAGAGGTCATTAATATAGATCAAAAAGAGGAGGGGGCCCAGAACAGAGCCTTGAGGGACACCATGGGAAATGTTCTTACGATTAGAGAAATCCCCACCAAGTCTAACACATTGGGTTCTACCACCCAGATGAGATTCGAAGAAGTCCAGTGCCAGGCCTCTGATACCATAGAAATACATCTTTTGTAGTAGGATAACATGTGAGACACAGTCGAAGGCCTTATATAGATCACATAGCGTAAGTTGTGAATGTTTACCTTTTTCCAGGCCCTCGACTATGTCTGACACAACTTTTAGAAGAGCCTGGGTTGTTGATCGATTTTTCCGAAAACCAAATTGGCCAGGACATAAGAGAGAGTTGCTTTCAAGGAAGTTATATAGTTGTTGTTTGAGAATAATTTCAATAATTTTACCCAATATCGGTATAATCGAAATAGGCCGAAAATTGTTAATGTCATCTGTGCTACCCTTCTTCAGAACCGGTAGGACCACATAGTACTTCAGAGTACTAGGAAATGTTCCAGAGGAAAAACAGTTATTTATTAGAATAGCCAAAGGATCGGCAAGGATGTCGGCTACAGATTTGATAATTTTACTGTTGAGCTCGTAGGCATCAAAAGCGTTGGAATTCTTCATGCCTAGAATAATATCATAAACATCAGCAGGAGTTACCGGATTTAAAACAAACGAGTGTACAGGAGTTTTTATTGTTTTTAGGTAAGATGTTGGTTCATGGGAAATGAGACGTAGAGAGCTTATGATTTGCTCGGCAATAGAAGTAAAATAAATATTGAATTGATCCACCGGTATATTAGACTCAATTTGCTTTCTATTTCTATTACCTTCATGGTTGATTATGTTCCAACTGTCCCTCATGACATTCGTGGAGTTGAGTAGGTAGCTGTTGTAGGCTTCAGTTTTGCAAATTATTATTTGATTTTTATAGTCCCTACTCAATGTTTTGTATGCATTTAGAGAACAAGTATCTCTGTCGACATCTTGTATGGTTTTCAACGCATTTAGCGTATTACGCATTTGAGTAAGTTCCTGATTCACCCAAGTGACTGGTAGTGAATTAGGAACAACGTCTTTTTTCCTCAACGGAAAAATAGAAATCACAAGAACGTTTAATAGATCAAGTAGATCTTATAGCCCCCCACCCCTTTGTTAACCTTCGCATGGTTCGACGTAGAACAATGAAAAAAAAAGGTATTGAATGATATCACCGAAGCTACATTTTGAAATGAAAGAAATCGTGATTGCCCGATAGATGGCGCGGGGGGCACATCAACTTCAAAATTGTAAATAGCATGGGGCGTCATGTGGGCCCATCGTTGAAAATATAATTCAATTCTCTTTCCAAAAATTTTTTTTTTTCTTTCGTTTATATGTACTTTTTTTTCCCCCCCCCCCCCAATTTTTGAAGCACATCAACTTCAAAATTTCAGATAGCATGGGGGGTTGTGTGGTACATCGTTGAAAATATAGTTCAATTTTCTTTCCAACCATCTGATAGTTTTTATCATTTCGTAGATTTGTTTTTTCACAAAGTGTAAAGTGCGGCTTTTTATAGTCCCCCCTTTGAATGGTTCGACGTAGAAGAATGAAAAAATAAATTATTGAATGATATCACCGATACTACTTTTTGAAATGAAAGACATCGTGATTGTCCGATATATGGCACGGGGGAGCATCAACTTGAAAATTTCAAATAGCATGGGAGGTTATGTGGCTAATCGTTGAAAAGACAATTCAATTTCCTTTCCAACCATCATTTTTTTAATTTCGTTCATACGTTTTTTCACAGTATGCATTTGGCAATTACCAAAACGTCCGTCTCCTCCGAAATTGATTTTCGGCCAGCTCCACTGGCCCTATGAACAGTGAATTCTTCAACCAGTTCTCTCAAATACTTTCGAGTTATTGGATGATCAGAAAATCTTTCATTAAAAATTATCTCTGCTGCATGGAAGTTCCCACGGGCCTCACCAAAAATGTAGATTGCTTCCGTTTTCTCTTCGATAGGACGACACGAACCATGATGTTTCAAATTCAAAATAATACTAGTAGAATGAAACTCTTCTTCAAATACAAATCCGATAATATAAAGAGCAGGTGAGTAATGATATAATCATTGTTACATTAGAAATTCTTAAATATCGACAAAATAATTCAATTCCATAATGGGAATTTCTAGGTAACTGCTTAATTATCAGTTTACTAAATCCCATAAATGATACCCTTTATAATTATGAGTATTAAAAATAAATGATTTGGGTATTTTTTGGGTATAATCTCTTGGAAAGGCTATAATAGGCTATTGTATAGCGAAACACCTGTCGTTGTTTTGTAAACCAAGTTTAGTGAACATTATTCAGTGAATTGAGTATTTACTTCAATATGGATTTTCCTCAAATTAAGAAGGATGTTCTGCTCAGCAGATCATTAAAAACATAAACAATCATGTGACAGGAACGTCTGTCACTCTTCATACTGATGTTGTGCAGTGACAGTGGCTCTTGACATCTTGCAGTAATGCCAATTGTTTTGGGAGGCACTGGGTCTATCGTCAGTTGTTGGGAGTTAGTGTGTTGTGAGTTTGGTGGTTGTTGGTTGTAGATTTGGTTGTAGATTTGGTTGTTGGTTGTAGTGAATATGTTGAAGGCTAATTTGACAATATTAAATTAGCCTTCAAGAATTATAAGACAGCCAACAATGTTTTCTCCAAATTAAAAGACAAAGATCAACTATTACATCTGTCGAACGTGGTCTATTCCATTCCCTGTGCCGATTGTGACAAGGAATACATCGGGCAAACCAGCAGATGCATCAAAGATAGAATCACCTCACATAAAAGTGATGCGAGAGGTAATAAGCAAACAAGTACTTTGGTTAAACACGTTTGGGATAACGATCACAATTTTTCGTATGAAAACGCCAAAATATTAGACAAAGAAACAAACACACACAAAAGAGTTTTCCTAGAAATGACCCACATATTCAAACAACCACTGGCAGTAAACTCTAAAAAAGATATAGAAGGACTCAACATCATTTACACATATTTACTACAACCAACAACCAAATCTACAACCACCAACCACCAAACTCACAACACACTAACTCCCAACAACTGACGATAGACCCAGTGCCTCCCAAAACAATTGGCATTACTGAAGATGTCAAGAGCACTGTCACTGCACAACATCAGTATGAAGAGTGACAGACGTTCCTGTCACATGATTGTTTATGTTTTCAATGATCTGCTGAGCAGAACATCCTTTTTAATTATTTTTATAACAAGTTTTTTATCTGAATGTATGTGATAGTCTTAATTCAATGTTTTTTACAATAAGCCGTACAAGAATGAATAATTTCCTCGATTTTATACTGTATTGTTTAGCTATTTTATAACCTCACATTTATTTCGTAGCCGGGCCGAGGATGGTCCTCGACGATTCGCTGTTGCGTTCAAATTAACAGTGCTGCTCCTAGGTGGCGTATGGAGTTAGTAACAAGGCCTACCCAGAACACTGTGTGAATGATACATTCTATGTTGTGATTGTCTTGAAATAAATTAATATGGGATGCAGTATTGCTTAGAGGAAGACAACCTGCATCCCAACATACAATAAACTCCTTGTCTACGCCGGTTAGAGGCCGGATGGGGACGGATTCTCCGCAAGGAGCTGATGCTGGGCATATGTCTACGGACGAAACCCATTAAACAGAGAGAGAGAGATAACCTCACATTTCGTAAGTACGAACAATTTTATTTCTGGAACACTACTAATCAATATCATTGTTAATTCAGAGTTCCTGAAGAAGAGATAATGAATATCGAAAGTTTGAACAGAAAAAAGAGCATTTTCTTTGAATAAGTGACTGCGAAACCTGCCAAATACAATCCTTCCTCTACCATCCAGTTGAAAACAATGCCTACGTATATATATATATATATATATATATATATATATATATATATATATAATATATATATACATATAAATATATATATATATATATATATATATATATATATATATATAATTTTTTTTCAGTTTTTGAGTGAGTTCAAGAGCAGTGAATAATGAGTATGAATGGATGAACCTGTAAAACGATTCCTTCTATTTTGGAACGAAAAGAATTGTAACTTTCCACGTTGAAAATTCGAATATAACATGAATTCTGGTAGTTTAATTCAGTTTTAATTGTGATTTGGGAAATTCATCAAATATCTCTGGGAAATTTAACTTGTGCAATTTGCGGCCTCATTATCAAAGATTAAACCACTCAAGCTTTGCTTTCATGGTTTAATAAGATAATAAGACCTCCAATCGTACTCAATAGAAAAGCAGTCAAAATGCTTTCTCGAAAATTTCAAAAAAATTTGAGCGATAGCACTCCTAGCACCTATGATAATACCCTCGATAAATGTCTGTTTTGCTGTTTTATATCGGCCAAATTAAAATTGTTTCCGAATTGAAAAACATTATTTGGCGAGTTTTCGAATCATAATTAATAAAAAGTACTCATATTGATGGCAAGATTCTGTAATTAGCATAACTTGATAAACAATACGAGTAACAAACATAATTTCTCCAATCTACTAACTACAAAATATCAGAAATTCAACCCATCAACACTAAATACGAAAGGGCTCCGGTGCAGTTGACTGCTACATCAGTTGAGGTTACAAGTGCCTTGGGACATATTGTTCCGAAGATAGTTTCATTGTTGGTACATGCTACGACTGTACCTGCACTATTGGTAACTTGGTTTGATGTGGGGCAAACATCAAGGAGGTTGGCCATGCAGAGGGAGGCGGAGCAAGATGCACCAACTGCAACAATCTGAAAAAAGAAACCAGTGAATGCATTTCTGGATGGAACAATGTTTTTGTGAAACTAAACAACGTCTTTGAGTGATTTCCACACAATAATCATTCTGAAGCCAAATCGTTATTGGATTGCGCTTCCAATAAAAATATTTCAATCGGCGTTTTTGATCATACTTGATGAGGTTTGGTTGTAATACATGGTTTTGGAAAACATCGGAGCTCATTGCTACTTCTCCAGCTGGTATTATGATGATTTTTCTTGATATGAGGAAATATAAAGACACTAACTGGTACCCGCGACTTCGTCCGCGTAGAATTTGTATTTTCTCTTATGTTTGAATTTTTCAATTTATTTTTTGCAGCGTTTACCTTTTCGTGATTTACTGGTCATAGGAAAAGTGAATCTTTTGTTTTGGGGAGGTCATTCAGAAAATCACTCGAAGATTGATTAATATCAGGTTTTGTTAGGATGATCTCCTCGGCAACATGAGTGAAATACTCGTTGAAATCGTCAGGACTAAGTTTAGATATTTTAGATTTCGTGATTTATTAACTTCCATGGATATTTAGCTTGGTAAGTGGAATTTAGTATAAATGAATTGTAGGAATATTTTTTTGCGGTAGCCAGTGCCTTATTATATTGAGATTTGTAGAGAGCTCTTTCTTGTGGATCGTTTGTCGAGTTACATATTATTTTTATGGAAAGTAGGGAGCCTCTCATGGACCTTAGGTTGTCGTTAAAAAAAATTACAGGAGGTCTGTATTTGTTAGCTATTTTTACAGAATGCTTGCATGCGATTCGTATGTTGTGTACCGTTTGAGAGAATATCACTCCTTACCTATTGAGAATGGAAGAGTTAAATGTCAAATCCAGAGTTCAGTATTGAACAAGTACATTTTTGTATAGGTTGATGAGAACTGAAACACAGAGTTTGATCAATAGAAGATCTGATCTTCACTTACTGAGTCTCAGGATCGATTCTTCCAATATTTCTCACCATAATACCGTAAAATTCGAAGATTGTTTTTCTTATTCGACCCTTTCATACTTCGATAATATTCAATTTTAAAATTAAAAAAAAAATTGAAATCATAATTAATGTTGTTATTTATCTTTATTTATTCATAATACGAATATTTCCATAGAACTATTCATATGAATGACAATATAGAAATTCACATTCTACATTGTCCAATAATCATATATTATGTATCATCCAAAACGTATGTGATTCAAATTGTACACTAAATAACAAATGTCAATTTTGGAAAGGGTGGGAGATAGCTTTTGGCTACCCCTTTTCCCTTTGTGTATAGATGTAATTTTTTATGCATATTAACCGTTATTATTATCATGAATTGTGGATAAATCTCAATTTGAGACATCTGGTTTGGTTCAAGAACTTCCATGATGGCAAAATTTTAAAGACAAATCGTTTCTTAATTGAATTCACTATTTGTAGTTTTCACATTTCTTCATTTCTGAATTTTACAATTTTTCAAATCTAACATTCATGAAAATACGATTTCTATTGGCGTGACTTCATTCTGTTCATGGATATGTATGTCGAACTGAATTTAGACACCCAACATCGAGAGAGAAACTCAGATATCTTATTTCTACAACCAGATCCTGAAACCGATATGGCTCTACGGCATTCAACTCTGGAAGTATGATGAAGATTTTATTATAAAAGTTTTTCAATATGATTTCCTGAGGAATAAGGACAATGGGGTAGGTCGTAAATGGGGATATCGGTCGTGACGTCGATATTTCGACACTGTCGAAAGAAATCAAGAAAAAGGCTAGTAGACATCATCTTCAAACAGAAAAAGGTCATCCCATAGTTATCGAGTCAAAACTAGTTTCATTAATATAAATTAGGCCCAATTTCCATTACTATTTCGTTAATATATTTATCACGAAGATAATACGTTGTTATAGATTTGTGTGTGTGTATATGTTAACTAAGTTGAAGCAAAGTAAAACTATTCCAATTTTTATTGTTTTTATTGGGTTCATTATCTGTTATTCGTGCTCATCGTTGTCCTCCAAACAAAGAGTTGTCGCTCTGTTCAAGTTTTGTGCTTAATTCTGAAACACCCAATATAATAGTTGGTTAATGCATTGTCATATATTACATGAGCATGGTGCAATGCAATGATGATAATCTCATCAGAGTCGGTCACAGAATAGATGTGAGCTGTTAATTTTTCTATACAGGGGTTCAATTTGAAAACTTCCCACCCTTAATATCTTCCTTCCAGTAGATAATATGAGGAATCGAAAAAACAGGTCAATTTTAATTCCAAGGGGGACACTTTTAATGAATATTTGAAGCCCTCGTGGTCCAACCCTTAGAATCTTAAATGGGAAGTGCCATATCATTTTTATGGGCTTCAATTCTCTTTCCAATGCCTGACTTACTATTTTTTGATGAGCAGGTTCCGAAAAATAGCGTTCTAAACTTACAGAAGTAATTTTAATTTGCCTGCACTGAGATGCATGGTTTTCAAGTTACAAAAATTATTGTATTGAGTCTCCTTTTAGTAGAACTGGTAGAAGATTAGGTAGTACCGTTCCAACCCTTCATCAGGGGCAACATTAGCCATTAGCTCCAAAAAATTTACATCAAAAAGTATTACAATAGTAAAATGTAGATGGTAGGTGAGTTGGGTTTATTAAATGCTATATTATTCATTTTCATCGCTGAAATTCCACAGATAGCCCTCATTTTTTGCCACTTCTGCTGTAAAGAGCTTCTCTTTTTAAGCAAAAACTGGTTCAGCAAATTTTAACGATTTAGTATTGTTAATGCAGTTTACTTGTTGAGCTATGATAACTTTAATACGTGTATGAAAGTGAGAAAATGTTTTACATTCTTCAAGAAAGAATTGAAATGATATTAATTCATGGAGAGATTGGAAAGTGCGCACGAAGGGCGGCATTTCTTTTTAATGAAAAATATACAAATTGTAATGTAAGTCACCGATGTGTGCTTGATTTGGTGACAAAGTTTCACGAAACTGGTTCGGTGAAAAAATAAAAAAAGAAATAACCCCAGAGTACTAAATGAAAAAGTTCAAATTGGAGTTTTGAGAACATTTGTTGCAGAACCCACTAGCTTCTTACGATCAGTAGCAGAACAGACGGGAATGTCATGCGAGACTGTACTAAAAGCACTGAAAATGCATAAATTTCATCCATATAAAATGCAGATTCTTCAAGAGCTCCATGACGATGATTATCATAGAAGAATATAATTTTGTGAAACCATGTCTCCTCGAGTCAATGCCATCCCTTATATTTTGTTAAACATCTGTTTCTGCGATGAATCTTCATTATTTCTGAATGGCAATGTTAGTAGACAAAATTGTCGCTATTGGACTGACGAAAACCCGCATATTTTCCGAGAAGGACATACACAACACCCATAAAAAGATAATGTTTGGGCTGGTGTTATTGGTCCTTTATTTCTTGAAGAAAACTTGACTGGCAATCTGTACCTTGATATGCTTGAAGAGACTATCGATCCTCTTATAACTCACGAGAAAGAAACTCAAATTGATGCAGAAGGTAATATACTTTTGGAGGAGGATCTCTCATCATTTCCAGCAGGACGGTGCTCCACCTCATTATTTTCTCCCCGTCCGACAATGGTTACAAGATATATTTCCGTATAGATGGATTGGCAGAAGGGAAACAGTTGAATGGCCTCCGAGATCACCGGATTTAACTCCCTTATATTTCTTTCTTTGAGGACATCTTAAATCCGTTGTTTATAAAACACAACCTGCTGATATTGATGAACTTGAAAGACGAATTACATCAGCATGCCGGTCAATTCCCGGAGAATTTTTCCGAAATGTTAGAGAGGCGTTCGAAAACAGACTTTCATACTGTTTAGAGAAAAATGGACATTTTGAACTGTTTATAAGATATGCGTAAGTAGATCCCATGTTTGAAATTTATTTTTCGTAAATTAAAAGTTTGTTTTGTAAAATGAAAATAACCAACAAATAAAAAATCACACGTGTAGAATAAATGTATTTCTGTTATTCAAGGGTTGGAAAGGTTCCACCTATTCTCCCAACCATTTCTATTGAGAGTCAATACAATAATGCATCTCAGTGCAGGCAAGTTCTAATTACTTCTGTAAGTTTAGAAGGCTATTTTTCGGAACCTGCTCATCAAAAAATAATAAGTCAGGGTACCATTGGAAATAGAATTGAACGCCCTTTAAAATGATGTGCCACTTGACCCCCCTTTCCATTTATGTTTCTAAGGGTAACATCTTCCCCTCCTAAGGGGTTGAATCACGAGGGCTACAAATATTCATTGAAAATGTCCCCCTTGAAAATAAAATGGACCTATTTTTTCAATTCCTCATATTATTTACTGGAAGGAAGATATTAAGGGTGGGAAGTTTTCAAATTGACACCCTGTATACATGGATTGTTGGAATTTACAGTTACTTGAACAGCTGATTTGAACACATCCACATGGAGGACCACGGAGAACAAATTGATATGGTCTTGATTTATCGTTGAATATTTATGTGTACGACGGTTACCGAAAGAAAATGAAATGTCTATCATTTATATTATGATAGCTGTTCGTTTTGCAGGAGAAAAAAATGCTCGAAGGAAAGTTAAACTTTCAACGTTCAATATGGAGAAAGATATGTTCGCTTTCTCGTAAGATGGGAAAAATTACATCCTGGTAGATGAAACAAATCGGTAGAGGGTATATATCTGGTATGATCATATGTGCTGGAAGAGTATGGAAAAACAGAGGATATCCTGTGTTGAACTATGAAGTATAACACGCTATAATGAAATAATTGATAGTTTTTAAAGTAGAGGATGCTAAAATCATGTTATAGAAAGTATTTAGCAGTAATTGCCGGTTAATTATTGGTGAGACACATCCCACGAAAAAAGTCGTCGAATCATTGATACTCATTTATGACATTTCGAATAACTTTATGTTTTCTGAGACAATTAAAGAAACATGATATTTTATTTTGAAAAATTATCGGCCATATCATGAATTTTTGGTATTCTGTGGGTGAAAATGAATACTCTACAATCATATTCAAATTCGTTTCGAACAATTAAAATCACCAGAAAACGGAAACGAACGTCTTTTATCTATCTATACCTATATAATTACATGTCCTGACTGACTGACAACGCACAGAACAAACCGCTGGACCTAAAGAGCTGATATTTTGACAGCGTATACCTATGATGAAATGTTTTTTTCTATATTCCATCCCCAAAGGGGTCGAAAGGGGGTGAGAAGAATGGTTAAAGTAGGAAGAACCGTTAGTTCTGAAGTTGGAGTCATGGAAATTGGTATTTAGGCTTATATTCTCAAATAAAGAAACCCTACTGGGGTTAAACAGTGGGGGGGAGGGGGTTTGAACGTTTCTATAGGAGTACCGTTAGTTATTGAGTTGGAGTAATAAAAATTGGTATTTGATTGCTGAAAAGGAATACAAGTTTCAATGTTTTTAGAAATTCAACCCCTGAAATGGGGGGTAAAATGAGGATTGAAAGTTTGTAGGGGAGTTCCGTTAGTTTCCATGTTAGGGTCATAAAAATTGGCTTTTGAGATTTTTGTTACAGAAAAATAAATTCGAGTTTCAATGTGTTTAAAAATTCACCCCCAAAATGGCGGCGAAATTTTTTATGGAGATTCCGTTAGTTTTTAAGTTAGGGTCATGAAAATTGGTATTTGGGTTCTTTGTAACAAATAAAGGAATACTTGTTTCACTGTTTTTACAAATTCAACCCCTAAAGAGGTCAAATGGGAGGTGAAAGTTTGTCTGAGGATTCCGTTAGTTTCCAAGTAAGGGCTATAAAAATTGGTATTTGAAGTCTTTGTTACAAATAAAGGAATACGTGTTTCGGTGTTTTTAGAAATTCAACCGCCAAGGGGGTGAAATGGAGGGTGTTAGTTCGTTCGAGGGGTTCCGTTAGTTTTCAAGTTAGGGTAATGAAAGGGTTTAACATTATTTGAAAAATGCGTCGCTAAGTGGGTGAAAGGGGGTCAATGAGTTCATAATAGTCGTCACAAAGCATTACTTTCGCTGTCAAATCAATTATGCCATCCAAACGAGATAACGGGAAATGTGATAACGGAAACCCGGCACAGCAACGGGCATAAACTAGATGGAACAACACAAAAAATACATAGGAAAAACTACAAATTCTCATCGGACGATGTCGCGGGTACCAACTAGTACATGATATGTTTATAACAAAAAAACTTTTCATAGAATTATTGTGAATTCTATTTCAAGGCTATACTTGAATCTTTCATTTGGGCAATTTCAACGAAACATTGAACTAATTCTCTTTGATACACTTACCTTAACTTCGAGATTGAATCCATCGATTAGAGAAACGGCAAAGGTATCTGAAGTATCGCTAAGAGTGAATTCAGCTTTTGTTCGTACACTTGTAACTTCAGCATCAACGGGCACGGCAGACAATGTACCGGAAAAATCATCGGAAACCGTTACGAGGGCCTGAAATTATCACCATAATTCATTTCATTGTATTATTTTTTGGACACTATGTGGACATTCACAAAAAAGTATTCTTGTATTCATCACAAATACCCAACTGAGATATTTCTTGAACATATCGGCCGCCCTGAACTAGGCAACACAATTGCAATTTTTCGTATATTTTCATGTTCTCTTACTGAAATAAAAATGTTTGCTGTAGCCGATAACGAAGGAAAACACTTGTTTTCACGTTCAGAAACGTTCTAATCACGAGTAGGTTGCTATAAAACACGACACTCAGTGTTTTTCAATTTTCATGCCAACGTTTCAGTAAAAAATAGCATCTTCTTCAGAGCTATAATATTAAAAACATTATATATATGAACCCAGCGACGTAAATCGTATACATATAAAACAATAATATATAAAATGCGGGGTAACAAACATTGAATATAAAAATACATAATGAACAACATAGAAACATAAACCAGAATTGCTCCTAACGTAATGACTCTCAACTGAGTTTATTAACCTCCTAGTATTGAGTATTGCTAGCACAACAAAATATAATGAATCGGTCGAAATTGATTTTTTTCGTGCCCACTTATCTCGAATGTTTGAAGATGTTTTTCTCAAATAAAATTATAAAACCCGATTCATGCTACCTAGAGGTTGTTTTGTGATTGACTGTGATATTTTTGTAAGTACCATTCAGATTATTACAATCTGTTTTCAAGTTGACACATTTCTCATTGCTAACAATATGATCCATTTCATTTCCAAAATTGAGATTTGTGTCAGGGCTCCATTGTTTTTTATTAAATCGATGATATTATTTCCTTCTTTGATTAATGAAATGTCCAAAAAATGAATACTATTTTTTTCCATTTCTATAGTTGATACCGAACTGGAGATGATGCTGTTAGTGGTGCCAAGAATGGTATCTATTTCAGAATTCGGAATCTCCAATCAAGTATCATCCACATAAACATACATAAATGGGATGTTAAATGAAACATTTTCAAGTGCTTTTGTTACATTCATAATTAACTCAGCCAAAATTGTAAGACACTGACTGCTTTTTTCAATAGTCCACCTGTCATAACACGTAATTTAGATAACGAAGGATATTCTGCAGTCGCCGTTCAATCTATATTATATGTAGAGCTATGGATACGTATAAAAGGCGAGATATAGAAAATCAATAAAAAATACATTTGCAATGACCTGATTCGAAGGTTTGCTAAATTATTCGAACGAACAACTGTATATATTGAAATTAGCAACATAATTTCCAACGACATAATTTTATACAAATTTTAAATATAAAAAAAGGATTGAAACCTTTATGAATGAACCCAGTAGCTTCTTTAGGTAATCTTTTTATGTTTTAGTATATGAAGTACAGAAATGTTTGATATTTAAAGAAATGGTTTAAACATAAATTTCAAGGGTGCGGCGGGGGAGGTTCACACTTTTTCAATCCTATCAAGATTACCCTTTAATCAGGCACCTTACACTAAATTTTATACATAACGTTGAAGTGAAAAAGCAGCTCGTGGAAACGTGCTGCTGATCAATTGTCATCAATCATTTACACAAGAGATAAATCTATTGAAATTTTGCCTTGAAAGACTATCTTCCAGCACGTTGACCCTATGAGAACATATATCTTATTATTAGTTTCATTCAGTTCTTTAATTGATTTATGGAACATTTATGGACTTTAGGGTCATCCAAAAATCGATGAGAACGAGAAAACAGGGGGGGAATTCTTTAACTATCGTAAACATTTCTTCGATACAATACTGCATACCAAAATATTTCGAACACACATACTGGTTCACAAGATCTATTTGAATATTTGAAACTAGATCGATTAACAATTATATAGTAGAGAAAAACGATAGATTTTCGATTATACAAATGAAAAAATAATAATTATTATTTCATGTATTGAAATGCTCCGTATACAAATATTGATATATATTTAAAATTCGTGAGCATGTCGGGTAGATAATTTTATTTTTGGCCTTCTAGAAATATTTGCACGATTAAACAGGCCGTTGGTTTAGGGGATTGAATCATCTTGCTTCCTGTAGTGAAATCGGTACATATTTATGAGAATTTTACATGGACATAGGTACATATTTTTGGAATGGGAAGTGATTGAAGTTCAAATATGAAACAGAACATGTAGCGTTTCATTTGGGAACAAAATATCTTTGATATTAAAACTATGTATGTCAAAACTTTCTGTAATTAATTCATATTGCCTCCCCTTCTCGCGCCCTGCATACATAACCCATAGGTTTAACATCAATGTTAAATAAACTTTGATTTGTTATTGTCGAAAATTATATATAATAAACAAGACTGAAAGGTACTTACCGCTTCTCCAGATAAAACTGTGATATCATCTTGATCCGAAACTGAAACCACGAGTGATTTTGATCCAACATTCTTCACTACCAAAGTTTTACCCTGTACTGCAATTGCGCAGAATAATACGATCACGAAAGACTGGAAAAACATGATTCAGCAGAATTACAAGAATTTTCGGACGATAAACTTGATTCAATGTGAGAATGAAAAAACTGACCTGTTTTTATAATGAAACTTCAGCGATAATGGGGGGTAATGCAAATATGTTATTTGTTCAAGTGACAATAAAAGACTTACAGTTGGTATTATGCGAGATTTGATGTAACGCATTCATAAGCTCAAAACAATCACTTCATATTTATGAGGAATATTTTTCCCCGAAAATGTCTTGTTTGGACAGTACTAAACCACTATTTGAATTAATCTTTTTTCATGACATCACACGCGAATTGCCAACTACGGAAAATAGGACGAATTGAAGGTTATAGTATGGAAAGTTATTACATATCTCATGATTTTATGGTGTGATATTCCGCATAATCATTTTTCGTTAGGGAAATCAACTCAGTTCTTCGTAACAATGAACATCTGTCTACTCAAAATTTCTCTTATTCGTAAACTTTGCATGCGTATATATATATATATATATATATATATATATATATATATATATATATACCCATCTCCATGATTCCGCTGAATTTTTTGGGTTTTTTTATTACGAGCTTTTATTTAGTTTCACCTGTCCCGGTGTCTGTCTGTTATCAAATCTTGCAAGTAAAATGTGACCCAATTCTAATCGTCCGATGGATTTGAAATTTGGCAGGTGTACGTAATTCCGGTGCAATGCATTATGATTTTTTTTTTGGAAAAAACAAAAAGGCGGCTCTAATGTGGCGGACAATTTTTGTGATTATGGTCCGATTCTATTCAAAATTGGTATCTAGGAATTTTCGGGGTCGGAGATTATGATTTTTTGTCATAATTCAAAAATTCAACATGGCAGCTCCAATATGGTGGACAATTTTTGTGATTATGGTCCGATTCTATTCAAAGTTGGTATCTAAGAGTTTTCGGGGTCGGAGATAATGATTTTTTGTCACAATTCAAAAATGAATTAGATAGAAATAACTAAACTAGATGTTTAACATCATAAATACAAAAAAATTCAAAATATATGAACAAAAAAAACCAAGCTTTCATTAGTCGTTAATAAAATAAAATAGAACTAAAATTATCAAAAAATATTCGAAGACAAGCTTTCATTTATACAAATACACTAAAAGGGAACACATTATTTCTTTCATTGTTTGATATTATTCTTTGAGTAACAGATTCAAAAGCCTGCCGCGGATACAAAATAGGTAATCTTGCGCGGCAAGATTTTGAATCGGTTACTCACTCACTTTGGTTAAGTACTGCTGTGATGTCATTACTTATTTAGACTAGGAGGAATCGGCGCATGAGTACCGAAAACTATTCCACCTCAATTTTTTTATGCGATCCTCTTCAAATTGCCCTACTGATGATATAAATGCTTGTTGCCGTGAGGCAACCCCGTGCCATATTGTTTAAACCAAAATTGTTTGAACAATTGCAAAAAATTGTTATTTTTCAACCGGACAATTTTTTTTATATTCTTTATTGAAATACAAATTCAAAGGTCCTTTAACTTTTCACGATAAAGTTAATATTTTTAGAGATATGAATTTTTAAAGGCTCGAAAAATCTCAAATTTGGATACTTTTGACCCATGAAAAATATATTAAATATATATATATATATATATATATATATATATATATATAAATAATTTTTTTTTTTTTCAATTCTTTATACAATAGTTAATTATATTTTTGATAGATATTTAAAAAAAAAACATTGTTTATACCTGTTTTTTTATTGTTAATTTCGCGCGCTCACAAGTATGCCGTCTCTCTCTGACTCATGCGCTGCATCGACCTCTCTGTGTCCTGAAATATTATTCATCATTTATCTTAAAAACCATCAACTTCATCAAGATTGTTAAAGAGAGCAATGTTATTAATAATGAAATTGTCTACAATTTGTTTTCAACAAATTTTTGGAATCAATTTTACAAAAGTTATTCAAGCATGAATCGGAACATGTAATTGAAATTACTTGTTCATCAGTTTATATTACTTTTTTGTTATAATCATAGTAATTTATGCATTTATATTAACAATAATAAGACATAATGGTATTAAAACATTTTTTGGAATCACAAATTTATACAAATAATAAAATGATTTTGGTACGCACTTAAATGTTTTGAAAAAACATTCAAATGAATTGAAAAATAATAAAATAAAAAATACTTATATGGATATGTATATGAAAAGATTCCGTTTTTTTTTGTTTTTTATTTTTTCAAGGTTACTCTTCGTATAAAACCTCAAAAACTTTGTTTGTTCTTGTGACAAAATTGTTGATTATATAGAGCACTAGCTGACCCGACAGACGTTGTCCTGTCCAAATTTCTATGTTCCCTAAAATGTTTTTCCCGAAAACTCTCGTCCGCGTAGAATTTCTTTTTTTCTATGTTTTCCTTCATGTTGTTCCATCTAGACTATGCTTTTGACTCCTTCCGCTTCCTGTTGTCCCGTTATCCTGTTATCCCGTTTTCCTGTTATACCGTTTTTTCTTTATCTCGTTATCCTGTTTTCCCGTTATCCCCTTATCCTGTCATCCCGTTATCCCGTTTTCCCGTTTTTTCGTTATCCCGTTATTCCCGTTATGCCGTTATCCCTTTTCTTATCCTTTTTTTTTCGTTATCCCGTTCTCAATTTAACGTACTACAATTATTATATTCGATTGCCATCTTGCAACCCTATTGCGGATCTGTGGATAAAATAAAGGTAAGCCACGCATACTTGTGAGCGCGCGAAATTAACAATAAAAAAACAGGTATAAACAATGAAATTTTTTCAAATATCTATTAAGGATATTATCAACTATTGTATAAAGAATTAAAAAAATGAATTATTCATATATATATATATATATATATATATTTTTTAAATATATTTTTCATGGGTCAAAAGTACCCAAATTTGAGATTTTTCGAACCTTTAAAAATTCATATCTCTGAAAATATCATTTTTATCGTGAAAAATCAAGGGTGCTTTTTAATTTGTATTTCAATAAAAAATATAAAAAAAAATTGTCCTGTTGAAAAATAACAATTTCTTACAATTATTTAAACAATTTCTGTTTAAACAATATGGCACGGGGTTGCCCCATGGCAACATGCATTTATATCATCAGTAGGGCAGTTTGAAGAGGATCGCATGAAGAAATTGGGGTGGAATAGTTTTCGGTACTTATTCGCCGATTCCTCCTAGTCTAATTGAGTGTGCCGGACTCTCATGAGCATAAATAAATTAATTATAATAAAATTAATGCTTATTGTTCGTTAAAAAAATTCAAAGTTAACAATTATTTTACTCCACTGTGAGCATGGACTAGTTCCTACGAATATATAGAAAAGTTGAAATTTGTTGATTTAAATGAATATTCAATTACTTATAGGATGCATGGTAATTGTTTATTTTCTACAAGATCATGTGCGATATTTCTATCTGAATTTACGATATAAGCGATATAACCCCCAAACATATTTTTGAAAAGATTATCTGAATTGATAATTCTGAGATAATTTCTATACATATCAGGAAGAGAATTGAAAATTCTACTACTTAAATAGGTGTGACTTCTTTGTCCTACTTTTTTATTTGATTCTGTTGTTTGAACAAAATATTTTCCTTTACAACGTGTGTCATGATTGTGCTGGATCATTTCTATTTTTGTATAAATATGTGATTAAACTGTACATATATAGTGGTCTGATATCAAGAACTTTGGATTCTTCGATGGGTAAATCTGAATCGTAAGTATATTTTTTGTTGAAAAAGATGAAGTTTCTAATTTTTTCACAACTTCCCCAACTGAGGATTGCAAATTGAAGGCGTGACTTAACTAATGAATGATATACAATTTCAAACTAATTCACATCTAATATAGATTTAAGATATTTGAAGTTGTATAGAACATGCTTGTCCCAACGCAAGTGATAATATATTTTAACCCATAAATAGTTAATTTCGTTTGGTTTGTTAATTTGATTATAATATCAGTCCCGTGATTGCTAATATGTAATGTTTCAAAAAAGGGCAATGAATTTTTATAACAGGAGAAGGGAACAAAGAAAATCTTCTCAAAATTTGAGAGGAGTTGTTGTTCAAACCAATCGATTATTATACCAAAATCGTTTGCTATTTTGTTTTCCAGTGTTACTGGAATAAATAATCACAGTTTCATCTGCAAAACTAATTATTTCACCATAAGTATTCAAAGTTAGTAGTCCGTTGATATACATGGAAAGAAGGAAAGGTCCCAGGAGTGTGCTCTGTGGTACACCAAATTTTATAATTTTCCCATTACTCTTGGAAGAGTACATTTTAACAATGTGTTTTCTATTTCTCAGATAGCAGTTCGGAGGCAAATCCCCTGATTCCTAGGTCTTTCAAAGTCTCCAACAGTTGTTTATGGCTCACAGTGTCGAAGACCTTGGCGAGGTCAAGAAAAACGCAAATGGCTGGCATTCCGTTATCCACTGATATGTATATGTCTCCTGTCAGTCGAGTAATAGAACATAATATAATTTGTGTTGGTCTAACATACACCGTATGACAGGTCAGTATCTATACGTTACAAAACATTATGAACTTCAAATTAAATTAAATTTAAGTTTAGAATTTAAAAACGTAGAATGATTTGCATATGTAGCAATAAAGCGTCAAACTTGAATTCTGATATGTCGTAGTGAGCATTTGCTAGATGTTTTTCTAGGGTCAATTTAACTTTGATCAAATCCATAGTTTTTTATTGTGTGGGCAATTGTAAAGATTTTTTGATTCAAGTTTTTGTATATCGTTTTTATAGAGAGTGTTATAAGAGTGGTTTTCTCCGTTTGTTGGAAGATTGGAATCATTTTCCTTTATGTTTAGGAGATCACAGAATATGTTTGCAGATGGTAGTGTTATTATGTTGAGTTTAATGAACCATGGTTCACATGAGTCGTTGCTCTATATGCCCACGATTGCTCTAATTGCTTTTTTGCATAGTAAACACATTTTGCATGAGTGTGACATTTCCTAGATTGCCAGTCCATATGTCATTGTACTATGGAAAATTGCATGATAGGTAGCTATAGCAGCATTTTGGCCAAGGTCGTCTTTATATTTTCTGTGAGCATATATTTTCCTTAATAAATTGATTGACAGATTATCAATATGTGTTTGGCTTGGTAATTTTGTATTAAGTCATATTCCCAGTGATTTCACGGCTTCTGTTTGGTTTTGTTCGATTTCAAAGTTTAACATTTTTGTTTTATTTTTATTTAGACAGCTTATTTGCATTGAACCAATCTGATGTGTCTTTCACAATGTCATTTACGAAAGATGTCACATCGGTACATGTATTGAAGCGTTTAGCAAACGTTATGTCATCCGCAAATAAGCAAGTGAAAAATGGTTGGCTGTTTGGAAGGTCATTTATATATTTATATATAAATATAAAAGAAATAGTAGAGGACCTAAGACACCTCTTTGTGGTACACCATTGATAGATAACTGGAAGCGTCTTTCTCAAACTGTCCCTGGAGAATATATATATATATATATATATATATATATATATATATATATATATATATATATATATATATATATATATATATATATTTATATAAATCGTTTATTTAGTCATTTAACTAATATCAAGTACAATGAGTAACACAAAAAAAATATGATAATATAAAAATATGAAATTCGTAAAAAATATGTATATAGGTACTCACAAAGGAACATATGTAGCAAAATGACAAACATGCAGAACATACAAAACATAAAAAAATAAAAAAATTATGTCACAATATGTTTGTACAGAGTATGATGAAAGTAATGTTTGTGTTTTGCCTCTCAGTCCATACTATTCCAGTTTATTCAATATTGGAAACACAGTCGGAGGCTTTGCTGAGATCTGAAAAGATTCTAATTGTGGACTGTTTGTTTTCAAAATCCTCTTGGATGTAGGAGAGTAGTTTAAGCTATGCCTTCGAAGTGCTTTTGTTTTTCCCAAATCCAAATTGTGCTTCTGTAAATAGTTTGTGTGATTCTAGAAATTTTGCTTTTCTGATGGCAATACGTTTTTCTATGATTTTTGCTAAGATAGGAATTATGGCAATTGGGCGATAATTAGAAATTATTTCTGAAACTCCTGATTTGCAAATAGGTATAATTTTAGCTATTTTCAGTTTACAGTGAAATTCGCCATGCAAAAGAATTAAATTTACTATGTGAATTATTGAAGCTAATAATGGTGACATATTTTGTTTGAACATTACCGTAGAGTGGTCAAAGATGTCATTTGCATTAGAATTTTTAAAAGATGTAATAATATTTTTTACTTCAGCTTCTGTGGTTGGATATAAAAAAGTGTATTTTCAGGGGTTTTTTGCTCTTGCAAGATTAGCTAGATTCAGGAATTTTCTCCATTATTTCACTAGCTCTATTTGCAAAATACTCATTATATTTTTCACGCGTGATTCTACAACTTGAGTGGGTTTGTTTGTTTTCCTTTCTGTTGTTTACATGTTTCCAGATGGTTTTTGTTTGTTACTTGATGTGAGTATTTCCTCGGTCATTTATTCTCTTTTTGATGTCATGAGAAGTTGTTCATATTCTTATTTTTTATTTTTCAATTCAATATTGACATTATCGTTCTCTGGATGGTTTTGTTCGATGTAGTCGTGTAACCTCTTTAATTGATTCTTCATCTGGACTACTTCAGGATGTTTTGAAAGAAATAGATTTAGGTTTGCTGTTTGCTTTTATTTCGACTAGGGGAAATGTCTTCATTACTCGATTTTATTATCTGCGCTTATGATCTGACAAGAGGCAATTTATAACTTCCGCATTTATCGATTCTACAATAGTGAAAATATTGTTTATACAGGTCTTTTTCCAAAAGTTTGGAATATATTGATAATTTCCTTACTCTCTCGAACTAACAGAAAAGTTCATATTGAATCTCCGCATATGATAATTTGTTTTTTTTATGATTACTTGAGACAAGCTCTATTATCTGTCTCCGCAAGGGGAACGATAAACACATATCAAGATACAGTTTTCCTCGATTAATTTTACACAGCAGGTCTCAACAACCTTTTCTACAGTATCGGAAACAATTTATCTGGGGTATAGATATAAATCTTCACGAGCAACAAGGAACGCAATGATATGATAATACCACATAAACAAGAGAGACGCATTGCTGTGCGCCCCTCCTGTTACCCCACCCGACACATTAACTGACCACGTGGCAATGCGACACAGCGCACAGCGCACAGCTACTCGACTCATTCTTGCCGAGCCGTGGTTGCGAAAACAAAAGACCGTGACAATTATCACCTTTTGAAACATGCCGCCTATTTACACAACCGCAGAGAAAGTACAGATCGTTAAGTGGTACTTTGAGGGTAAGGGTAATTCTGTACAAGATGCTAAAAATCTATTCATAGTGGCTTTTGCAGATAGACCTGTACCTACGGAAGCGACTGTCCTTTCAATTATTAATGAATTTCAGAATTTTGGGTGTGTGGCAGCACATTGCAAAAAATGTTGTCTCACAAATCCACCACCGCATCCTAGACAAATACCCGAGGAACGGGAAATAAGAGAAACACAAGTGTGTGCATTGGCAGAAACGACACCTTGTTCGAGTAGACAGATCGCCGACGAAGTGAATTTGAATGAAAGAACTGTAAGGAATATTTTGAAGAGAATCGGTTATCATTGTTTCAAAGTCAAGACCACACAAGAACTCCTGCCTGGAGACCATTTCAGACGTATGGAGTTTTGTGAAACGATGGTCGTCAAATGCAATAGAGCATTTCGTGTAAATGATGACTTTCTAAAAAGGTGCTATTTACCGATGAATCGTCCTTCTCAATTCATCGAAAACACAACCCATCCGTAGTACGTTATTGGTCCCGTAAAAATAAACATCTGAGTATTGCTGTGAGGACACAGTACCCAAGAAAATTGAATGTGTGGACGGGACTCTTAGGCGATCACGTCATAGGCCCATTTTTTATTGAAGGGAATTCAAATGCAGCAAAATATTTGCAACTTTTGCAAAATCAAATTATTCTTGCAGTTCGCGCTCTTCCGATTGACTTTAAAGACGTGTGGTTTCAACAAGATGGTTGTCCTGCCCACAATGTAGGCACGGTGGTTACACCTCGATCACCAGATCACCTCTCGATTTTTATTTCTGGGGCATGCTAAAATCGGAGGTATATCGGCATGAGTTCGAACGTGCTACCAATTTAGATGATCTGAGGGCAAAAATTATTCAGTTGTGTGCTCAGGCAGCACCAGTTACCCTTGCGGCTACCAGAACAGAATTGTACAATAGATTCGGCTATTGTTTGGCCCAAAATGGTGGTTTGTTCGAACATTTAATAAAATAATTCCGTACACAAAATATTTAATTTGGTTTGTCTTTTCTTGTAAATATTTTTTTTCTCTCCATCCAAGAAATAAATGTTTTTCTGTTAGAAATAAGTTTTTTGTTTTTATTCTCACAGAAATATCGTTTGCTTTTGTTTATATTTAAGAATTTACTTTTGTTTTCGCGGCCACCACGGCAACAAAGATATTTTGATCTACCTGTCGCCCGATTAAATTGAATCAGTGATTCAGTTTAATTTGTTCAAATTATCTGATGTGAAATTATCGTCAAAAATTCTGATACTGACGTCCTGAGCTAACCGCCCTGACTCTCCTATCTCTGTGTCGTGACGTCGATATCCCTTCCTCGAGCGAGTCGAAGAGAAATTGTAATGCTCTCTCAACATATAGCAGGCTATTCTTTACGCTCTCATGAAATCACCATACCCACGATAAATACTTTCCGATACTGTATATTTTATCTGTTACCATTATTTTTGAAAATTTCATGTGATTCTCAATTAAAATAGTTACACCTCCATGAATATAAAGGGTTCTGGAATAGCTGGATGCCATGTTACAGTTATTAAAGTTATATAGGGATTGTTCTCCCAGTCTTAGCCAATGCTCACTCAACATTACAACTTATTTTCTAATAGTACATCCTGAAGTGAATTGTACTTATTTCTCAAGCACTGTATGGTCTACTGCACTATTTTGTTATATTTGACTTTGGTTTTCTTCCTAAAAAATTTCCTATATTTTTATTTATCGTTGTCGCGAAAACCTGTTGTGAAGTTTTTCTTTCTGTGTTTGCATCATCATGTGTTTCAGGTTCTTCAGTGTCGATATATTTTGATCCGTTTTATATTTCATCTTGTCTGGTGTTGAATTTTTTGGTTGCTTAGTACTTGTCATGTAATTTTTCAGGCATTCTTTCAATAACAGGCTTTCAATTTTTTCTTTAATATCTTCCCCGTCTCTTTGGTAATGCCTATGTGTTAGGATGTCATTACAGTCGAAGTATGTCACTTGTTTGGTGTTCTGGAACTTTTCTATGGCCTCTCTCAGCTGGTTATTGAACTGTGTGATTTGGTTGTTAGTTTTTATGCACCTTTGCCAATTTTTGTAGTATTTATGTGGTTCTGAGATATAGATTTGTTTAGGGTGTTCAAGATGTTATATGATTTCCACTATTTGTTGACTGTTGACGGTAGTATCATTCATCCATACAATAGCCGAATCTCTATCTGTCATCTTTGAAGCCATGGTTGTGCAAGTCCGGAGAAATTCCAGCGGGTTGTGCATTTACCATCTCTGGTATTGAGAGTCGGACAAGAGTTTGTGCTTTTCTAAGTATTATGTTGATCTTACTTTGAGACTTTTTTCGAAAATTTTTGTTAAATTTGTTATTGAAGATATCGGTCTATATTTGCCTGCATTATTCCTTTTTCTTTTCGGAACAGCGGGGTAATGCTAATCCAAACACCTCAGGGCAAATTCCATGTTCGTATATTTTATTTATTGGGAATGATATTTCCTCAACAGTTTTTATCAATACTTCTGCTCTTATCATATCTCACGCCTGGAGATTTTTTTTGAATTAAGATATTTTATGATTTCTATAATTTATCTTTCGTTCACTGGCTCTAAAAAAAACTTGTTTGTACTTGTATACCCTTTAGGGACGATGGTTGGAGCTTTAATTTTTCATGCATATGTCTCCTATACGTTAGTAAAGTATTCATTGAATTCGTCTGCAATAGATTTGTCGTCATTTTTTATTTCATTATTTTCAGTAAGCAATTACTTCATTTCATGTTTCACATTTTTTTGTTCTTGGTATTTTCAACCCCATTCCACAATTTTTTTGTATAGCCCTGATTTTTTTTTAATTGTTTTTTTGGAACGTATACATTTTTTGTTGATTTCATTCGAATCAATTTGATATGCTTTTATATGGAATCTCCAAAACTGATTGGGGGTAGAATAAATATATTATCTTTCGAGTGACATTATAAAACTCATGATATTTGATGGGATTTCCCGTTCATAATCTCTAAACAATCAAAGTATTCGCTGAATCTATTGTTGAGGTATTTTCATTATATGTTGTAGTGTTTTTCTCATGAAATCACATACCAGTTGCTAACTGGGGAGGAATGGAATAATTTGGAGGTCATAGAAAGGAATGTTTATCATATCTCACAATTTTTGCAGTGCATTTTTCATCCTACGTTTGACCTATGCATCATCGACATGTTTTATGAGTTATCAGCTTAAAATTACTTTAGGTAAATGCTTCGATTCATCTCAACTGTAGAGTAGAAGCGGTTTCCTTCTCATAATACGAATGCCCGAAGGATTCTCCTATAGGGACGACAAAGTGTCTTTATAGGGAGCTATATTTCGTCAGAGTTTATATTCCGTCAGACTTAACGTAAAGCGGAAGATAACCCCTTTATAACTCTTGCTTTCGCTGGCTCCCTGAATACCAATGAAATTTGATGCTCGTGAAGATCTTATATTATGTCCTAGATATATTACCATTTCAAAGCCAGAGACTGATTGATAGAAAATATTTTTCTCTTCTTCATTTACCATTGTGATTGGGAATCTCTCGAACTAGTATTTGAAAAAACTCAATAAAAAGGGAGATAACTTATACTTTTATCATTATTTCCTTTATTCATAGAACACAGAAAAATGCATGCACGAGGAAATCATTTATATAATTAAATTTTTCCTTGAATGTGAGAAATTGAAATGAAGCCTTATTACTTGTGTGATTTTCCAATAGACAATCATACATCTACCCTATATAGAAGGTACATACATGTGTCAGATAAAACTCTATTTTGATAAAATTTCGAAAATATCGAAGTCTGATTCCATAATCGAGAAACACAAAAATGATGTTTTAGTGTTTTGCCACGATTAGAAATGGTTTTCTTTTTTGTTAGGTTATAACGTTACCAATAATGCCAAAAATGGAAAATACATGAATTCCTAAATTAACAGTTACAAGAAACTAAATAACCAGCATTTGCTGTGTAATGTATCTTATTTGCTATATACTATTTTATATTGTCAACAATGCATTTTGGATTTTTCACATCATGTGATGACGTAATCTAAAGAGATTTGTTTAGGTCCTGACAGGGCATTGCAAACTCAACAAACACACATGAACAACGACTAAGGTTTTCGACAATAGGGAAGTACACCCCCCCCCCCCCAATATATGGAGGACCCAAGGTCTGGCCTATGGAATCTAGTAACAAGGACGGTCCTAGACTCTAACATAACATGAGGGCATACACAATCAATGGACCTGCAAAGGTCGCAGTGAAGAGAACAGTTTCACGAGCTTCAAAAAATGTTTCCGACGAGTGAAACACTATACTTTTTATATCATAATAATATGCTAAAAAAGAACGATGAACAAATATTTTATTTTAAATGAAAAATAACAGAAATTCTTCAAACACTACTAATGATTTAAATATTGGTTAATTGTTACATAGGAGCAAATTTTAAAAATTATAGGAGTATTACAATAAAGATTTTTATGTATTGAGGTAGACGATGCCACATCTGTTATGTTGCTAACTGATGTCACTCCAGATGAAGATGCGCCGTAATCGGATAGCGTTGTATTTTGTATGGATTGTAAAATTTTGGGTTGTATTCGATAGCTGTTAACTGATTGATCAACATATCCCTCCGCAACGTTACTAGATTTCCAGCCTCCATGCTTTTTTAATTGAAGTAGAAAATCACCTCCTGCATCCACTAATAGCGTTGCGGAAGTTCTACGCAAACAATACCTAGTATATTTTTGGGGATCAGGCAAGTTCAAATATTGAGCTATTTGCATAGGAAATTTACTGAATTTATTTATTCCCACAACCTGTCTCGTACACTTTCCGTTCTGGTAGTTAATAAAGAATCTTGAATTTATTTTGTCCATATCTAGTGGACGGAGGTTCATATATATATATATATTTCAGAAATCTCCTAGAAGAACCCAGGAATGTGGAAGGAACGCCGTACTTTTGTTTTTGTATTACGTATTGTAACTAAGAGTATACTGCTGTATCTTTTACATCATTTACTGTCAAATCTTTCAATTCACGGAAACGTGCCCCCGAAATTCCAAAAACTAAGGCTACTTACAAACGGTATATTAATATCATTAAGAATTTGTCGCAATAATGAAGTAATCAACTTACCTCAGTCATTAAGTATATGGAATCGGGTGCATTCTTTGAAAAAGTGTGTCTCTCATTGGAAGAAATTTTTTTACACTTTTGACTTTTAAAACCATCAGATTTTCGTTTAAAAAAAAACGTAACTTGGGATATTTACTGATATCGATATTATTTTTAATCGATAAAGTGGTTCTCAACATCGCATACATAGACCATAGCGTCATGATCTCCTACCACTGTTACTAAAGTCAAGTGCAACCCGAAGGCTCTTACTCTTTGGACATCAAAGACCATAGCGTCGATGACTTAATTGTTTTGACAACCATCCAAAATACGCAAGCCGCACAGTTTCCGAAAATGAATTAACGTGATTATCAACTCTCCAATCCATGAATTTTGCATATATTTCTTCATATCTCTTTTCAGATTTTACTGGTAATAAATCCAAAGAAGTTTCCTCAACTTGATTTGCTATTTCTGGTGGTGTATTTGGAAAATCTTAATCACTTTCCGAATCAGACATCATGATAACTTAAAAAACTGACAATGCTTTCGGTGCAAACTGACAAGTTTAAACAATTACCGAGGAACGTCAAACTAATGAAACCAGGCAACTAGATATAAATTGTTCAAATCTCACGGTATTTTTACGATTCTATTTTGCTTTTTAATTAAACGAAAGTAAAAAAAATGCATTTTAATTATAGAAATGATTCCTGTCTTTGTTTATCAATAATTTAGAGTCTTCAAAACATTATATACGAGGGCGGAAAATGATTGAAAATATAAATTTAACTTTCGTCACTAGAAACGAAACTTAACGTTATGATAATTTATCTCATTTGCGACGGAAATCACGTTTTCACTGAAGGTATTCTATTACGAAATGAAGTCTTTCCGTAAAGGGTCGTAGAAAAATATCTTTGTGTTTCTCTGAAAAATCTATTATATGCAATCTCGAATCCATGCGTGTATAATTCTTTCGAATAGAATTTGATTTCGGCAATCAAATAGTGAATTTTATAAACTATATTTTTTTTAAATAACTAATTAATCAAAAAAGCCGCTGGTTCGCCCCCTTTGGGGTAAAATTTTCAAAAACACTGAAATACGTGTTTCTTTATTGGAAATAAAAGCTGGGAATCTAGCCCCTTTGCCAGTATGTTCACGTATATCCAACCATTTGGTTATCGCACGCCACAAAAGCAGAGCTTTTTCTTTCGACTCAATTTACAAATATTGAGATTTATCAAAATGAAGTATAGCTTTTATTACTCAGGGATAGTTCAACTTTTTATTAGTGAAAATATTGTTGAATCCGGTTCAGTAGTTCCCGAAATTCCTCCTACATACCAATGAACATACGAAAAAACTAATTTCACCTCTTTATGATATGAGTATAGATAAATGTGCGGACTGTGTGCTTCATTGAATTACGTTAGGAAAGTTCGTTTGATTGTTCAATTAGAAATATTCGAAGCACTCTCAGTACAGAATACTTCGCAGCATAGGTTGCCGAGTGCAATGCATTAAATCGTCACTACTAACGTAATCTACTTTGAAATTTTAAACAAACAAAACTAAATTTGCGAATTTCTACGTCATTTATCTAACAGTCGCGCGTGTTAGGAAAATAAAATACGTATGCATAAGATTTAATTTGGCGTCTACTTGAATCGTTACTTTCGTACATATTTCTATACGGGTTTGTGGGAAGACCTTATTGATATTGTATTACAAAAATTGTTATAATTATAAATCTAACTGAATATAAATTGCTGTTTTCCACAATTACTCACCGTACTTAAAACATTAATAATAATAATATTTATTCCACTTTACGAAAAGTATAAAATAATCACAAAAAAAATATCATTGCACAATGTCAAGGAAGACGTCAGTGAAAAAAAAAAGTAAAGGAACATAAACTACACAGAAAAATAACAAAATATAAATTAAAAAGTAAAACCTTATATAAAAGAAGGTGTTTTAATCAAAACACATCAACGGTGTTGCAGTTTCTTTTTAACCGACGAAACCAAAAAGGAGGAGGTTCTCTAGTCGAAGCGTATATTTTTTTTCTAGGCGTAACTTTTTACTGAGACATCCGATTCCGAAAGTTCTTCTTTCAGTGGATAGGGTGTACTTCGAAGTTGGTCCCATTTGAATTTGAAAGATGAAATCCACCCTTAAGCGTAGCAAAATGAAGGATATTGATCACTCACCCTCTGAATTCTGGTCCGTTAACCGATTCTATCAGGCATAACTTTGTACTGGGTTCTTCGATTTGGATGATAATTTTTTATTAGATAGGGTATACCTCATAGTTGATTATATTTGGATTTCGAATGCAATTAACCACCCTTACGGGTAGAAAAATAGGAGATAAATGATTTTTCACTTGTGAACATTGGAACACATATGTAGTTGACAATGACAGATCGCTATTGTCATTATTTTAGTTCTCCTACATCCGTCACAATCATTATATTCTATGAGAGGATGGAATGATATACAAAGTAATGGAATAAACTAACCAGAACAACAAAAATAATTTATATTATAACAAATAGTAAAAGTAGATAATCATATTATTTAACTGGTAATAGTTAAGGTGGGTGAGTATTTTGGATGTAATAAAAAACAAGTAGGTAGTAATTAGTAGATTTCAGCCACAAAAAACTGAAAAATGAAAACTTTTTAACAAAAATTTTAACCGACGAAATACGGAACTGAAAAGTAAAAAATAAAATAAACCTGCTTAGTCTCAATAACTAAGCTCCTAAACTAATGTAGGTAACTGATTTTGAGTCGGCGCCAAACGAACAATCAACAATGATCAATAAATTACTTCAAAAAAATTATCAAAATGTCACTGCGCAACTCGAACATTCATAATCTCCAGATTAAACTTCGATTATTGTTACCCACAATATTATGGTTATTCGATAGATAGCAAAGTTAATTTCTGGTGGTCAAGGAGAAATGGTTTATGATTCTCTGAAATACATACACAATATAAAATCTCTTGATTTTTTCAGTCATATTCTAACGCTGAAACACATTTCATGCGTATAATTCTGTTCTTTTTATTTATTCCAGCATTATCAATGCTATCATTAAAGCCGTAAAAAAGATAACTTTTATCAACTGGTTTCCGAATAACTCTAGTTGTTGGTCTGAAAAATAGTTCTAACAAAATGATAACACTAGAAAACAAATACATTACTCGATATCCTGAATCATAGAATGTGATAAACATATTTGTGTTTGCAGGAGATAAAATATTTGAAACTTTTCCGAGAGTCGCCAGCAAATCTGACGATGAATGCTAATCAATAAAAAAACTACAGAAGTATTTCAGGGATATTTGAAGTTTGGGTTGAAATTATACGAAACACTTGTTTCAATTCATCCATACTTATCGAATGTGAAGCAAATGGTTTCGTTCTCACTCTCTAGTCGTCTGCCAAATCCCTTCAAAATCCAAAGAGTATGAAGTTTTTGAAATGAACCTTTTTGTTTTATATGTTCTTGACAGAAAAAATAATAGGAGCCACCTTTTAATAATCCGTTTAAATATCTCATGTAGCGTGGCATATTTCTGAGGGTGGACTGAAAAAATTCCGATCAACCAAAGATACGACACATTTTGAGCCTTTTTTTAGCGGAAATGCTTTTGAGGCTGGCGAGAATGGAGGGAAAAATATTTTAAAAAAAATTCACAAAGGGGTGGTTCGAAGAAAACATCAGCTTCGCGCCTTTTTTCGCGGAATTGCTTCTAAGACTGACTAGAATCATGGGAAAAATATTTAAAGAATCTTGTCACAAAGGGGTGGTTCGAAAAAATATCAGATTCGAGCTTTTTTTTCGCGCGCGGAATTGCTTCTAAGGCTGATGTGAATCATGGGAATAATAAAAAAACGTATCACAAAGGGGTGGTATTTAGAAGGGGTGGTTAAACAATGAAATCAGATTCAAGGCTTCTTTTTGCTGAATTGTTTTCAAAGCGCACGAAAACCATAGGAAAATTTGTCGCGAAGGAGTTGGTTTCAAAGGGGGTAATTTTGGTATTATCAAATGTAAACGGTTACTTTTCGAATATTCAACTTCAATTAGCAAAATCAATACCCAAAATCTTCTTAAAATATTGTTTTCAATATAGACTAACTGAAAAGTCGATTTTTTTACAAAATAATAAAGTGTTAATTCATTGATGCGTTATTGATACACTTTTGCAGAGGCTCACAATTGATTAAATATTTTAAAAAAGTGCGAGTGTGAGCATGCCAATTTTTGATATGTTTTTATAGAGATTTCAGGCTAACCTTCAGATATTTTTTCAGAGCGAGGAGTCGTGGGGCATTTTTTGTAATTCTAACGTATACTTTATTGTCAAAGGATAAACATGTTATTATTGACAAAGTTGAAAATCAAAAGTTTTAACATTAATTGTAGGTAAATAATATGAAAATCAATTATAGTAACCACACATTAATGAAGTAGTACGTCAGATGCGCTTGAAAACTTATTTGTCATCATTACACAAGAGTATAAAACATTTTTGAATTAATATACTGTTATAAGGCTGGACTACGGGGTGTTGTGAATTAACACACCACACCTATAATACCAGACATTATTCGTTAGGTTGGAAAAACAGTATTAAGAGCAATCGACTGTCTGAAGAAGGTCGATACTGAAACTAGGTCTGGAGCGGCTCAGAACTGAGTTCATTTCTCTGAAATACCGGAACATGGGCTGTTTATTCAGGAAATACTACCGTTCAGAAAATTTTCGAAAAGTTATTCATAAAAGAAAATAAATAAAAGAATGCACTCATAAAATGTTAAGAATGTACATATATATATATTTTAATAAAAATGTACACAATTCTCTCAATCGTCTATGGACGAATGATAAGCAACAATCTTCATACAATGAACACTAATGTAGCGTATTGGCAGATAATTCTGCAGTGGGCTACACAATAGAAATAATTTTACTAAAAGAACAATCTTGAAATTCAATTGCTACAAACGGCTAACCATAATTCTCTTTTTGAGATCTTGTAATCTTGAAAACTAAGGAAATACTTTATAGACACATACACATTTTAATCGGTTGGATTTTGCCATAAACATAAATACAGAAAAACAAACATTAGACTCACCCTGTTTAACACTTATTCACTGGGGTCGTTTTTAAACGGCAATTAGATTTGAATTTATTATTATATCTTTTTCTCCCGCGTCAATCGATTATTTTACTTAATTCTTCCGGTATATTCGTATACGGCTAAGATTTTTCTAAGTGAATCGTGAACCATTGAAATTGCGTAATCCCGTTGTATTATCTCTGTTCTGGAAGCGTTGACAAAATAGGCAATTTGTGGAAAACTATATTGTGCACTCGTGTTTTCACTAAGAGCTGCAATACTTGAGTTGAATTGGCTGAGTTTTTATGTTTTCTGAAGTTCACTACACTGGTTTGGAAACTCTCAGCATTATTGTACGATACTGTAATTAGACTGACTTTTTAACCTAACTTTTGAGAATGGCATGTTCTCCGAAATCTTTTCGTCCAATATAAGTGATTACTGAACGGGCTACTGAATTGAACTACTTTTCTTTCGGCTTCTGGAGTCTTTTATACGATCTTCGAAACAGAAGCTAGGGGCGGGATTTAGGTAATACCTTTTGTTTCTTCTCTCCGCTAATTGGTTGGTAAGAACCGATAAAGGGGTGGCTTGTACGACTGATAAGGACCGTGTTTGTCGGATATAATCATGAGTGAACCGCGATGCTTATCTATATTATGAATGGGTAAAAATTGTACTGAATGACAGGAATTTATGGTGGGGTGTCTGATGGTCGCTGAACTAATGACCACACAAGGGTGAATTATGAGTCTAGACATTGCATTTATTTACTTCAATTAATGATGCTGGTTAGTGATGCTCTCATTATCTAGTTATTAATGTCTTTCCGGGTAAAGATTTATGTTTCTTTTAACTGCCCTGTTTTTATCGACTTTGGACGTGTGTCAAATTTACGACGGTGTTTTGGTAATTATTTAAACTGACTTCCTTATCTCGCAGTGAATGTACCAAGTAGCAATCAATAATCTTTGTTTACTCTCCTAGATGAATTATTTATGCGTCCGGTCTACCAGGGGTACTTCTGGATAATTATTTTTAAATGCTTTTTAATTGTCTTCCAATAACAACGTATGGTTTTAACGAGCGTATGCTTATCAGCTGTTTCAGTCTAGCATGTGGTCCATATTGACCTTTACTGTTTATCAAGAATGTTACGTTGTTTTGTATCGTAGAAAAGTTTCTCTGTAATTACGTAGCTTAACACTCGACCCAACCCTCTACAAAAAAGCTTTGACAAACTCAAATCTTTTTTCAAATAACATCTCTTTCACCAACAATGAGCAAAAATGTTTTAACTTTCTGAAGAGTAATCCTATTCTAGCGACAAATTTTATAAGTCTTACTTTGACAATTACAATAGACTACTGTTTACATCTTCTAGAGGATAATTATACTCTATTACCAAAGTTATTCTCCTTACTTCTCAGTACTTAATACCATTAATACCTAAAAATAACATGCAAATAATCATGCAAACACACAATAAAGTCTCTTTCTTCTATGGGGTAATTTCCATACGGCAAGGGTATGTACTCGCCTTCTTCAACGAGGGGATTTTCTTACTTCTAGTCCGGTGGGCATCAACTTAACTCTATCCGTTGGATCCTCTGGGAATTTTTCCTGCTACGCCGCTGGTTTGCTAAGGGTACGTATCAGCGGTACGGGATGATTTGTTCCTTATCTATCTTCTCTAACCATCTGGCTTTTTGGGTTTGTAAGGTCTTCCATACGATTTCGAGTCAGTGATCCGTGATAATTAGTCTGTATCGGAGCTAGACAGATAACACAGCCTGTGTTTTCTGGTTCGGTGACAAGTGCATGCATTGGCATAATGTCGTAAATGGTATTCGGTTTCGGTGGTCGAACAGTGGTAATTCATTCGTTTAAAAAATCTTCGTTCCTGGGACTCCTATTTGTGCGGTACCCATAACACAGGTGATTTGTTTTGTGAATATTGTCTACTGAATTCTGTGCGGAGTGCTTGAACTTCAACCATACTGTGGATTCGCAATGCTCTGGAATCTGCGGTCTCATCATTTCGCCTCGCACGACGGATTGTCCACTGCTATTCCTTCCAGAGATAATTCTTGGGTTGAAGACAATAATAGTCCACGATTTTCCTATCAAAACCCTCCATATATGCGCGGTTAGTAATTTTTATCATTATTTTTACTTAGGTACTGTACATCTTAAACGTCGCGAAGTTCTAGTGGGAATATTCTACAAATCCGTAAACACATTTTCCGAAATTCGTGATTATATTATTTATCCTTATTGTGTAACTCTGCGATACGATATTCTATAACTGTTTCTATTTGCATGAATTTTCATAACATATCGCGTTTTTGGTTTTTTATAGCCTGTAATCCGTACAGTGTTTCATTTCAGTTCTATCGACCATTCTTCGTTTTTTCTATGACCTGCAATGAACTATATCCGTCTCAAAATAGCTTTGCTTGAATTTTCCGGGGAATTTACTGTCATTATTTTACATCAAAACACTTGATTGTCTCTGTTCGCGTTTCACGTTTTGAGTTGATTCCCTTTTATATTTTTTTCAGTTTGTTCCCGTACTATGATACAATTAATTTAATTCCGTTTTTTTTTATTAAAGTATCGAGGCATTTCGTATTTTTCATTCATTCCAATTTTTTACAAGTTCATCGTAGCTATAAATATGCTCTGGCAAATTAACCTTCAGGGATTTTTTTAAATTTTTCTGCGTCTTTTGCAGTCTGCTAAAACTATAATAATTACATACTATATATAGTTCCTACATTCTGGTGCATACTGAAAATTTTCTTGTTTACTGATATCTAACTGATTGAACCAAATTTTTCATGGGTGTCATTTGAACAGTGCCGCGTGTCATGGGTTGTGTAAGGGAAAATTTATTTTCAGAAATGCTTTCTTCATTTTCTTTGGACATTTCACTTGGCTGACATTTTCCTATATTTTCGGCATTAACTATTGGTAATTCATCTGGCATATTTTCTTGAGTTTGACCTAAAACTTGATCTAATTTTACCTCATTTTCTTGTGTCTCTTGTCGACGGCTTTCAATCATGTACGTATTGAATCGATCAGCGGGTATTATTTGACTCTTTGTTTCTCCCACTGGTTGGATTTCAAAATTAACGTGCGATATCTTTTTTTAAATTAGATCTTCCTTTCTGTCTGGCTAAAGCTCTAATTCTTTCCACTTCGGGGTTTATTTCTTTCTTTACTTTCGTATCCATATCAAAAACTTCTCCTATACTTCGTTTTCTCGGGGTTAAAAATCCATTTTCTGCAATACTTCGTAATTTCGTATCTTCGGAGTTCACTATACTTTTTGCTTGAACTTTACATACATTCAAAAATCTGGGCGGTAGAATTTGGTCCTTAGGCAAGAAATTTTCATCCTTGTGATTTACGACTGTAGAAAAAGTCTTATCTTTGGCGACGGTCATTCCTAGGTGCTTGGCAGATTCCAACTTCCTGGTGGATAGAGCATCACCCTTGGGTGATTCATATCTATCACTCAGACTATCTTTCCTTGACTTACTATTTTCTACATCGATCATCCTCCTTCGATTCCTTGATACATTAACTGTTGCAATTTTCGTTCTTCCTGAATATGTCTGGCTACTTTCGGGAATATTTTCACTTTCAAAAGCTTTCATACCAACTTTTTCCATTTTCTGACTATAATTTTCTTCATTCTCACTGGGGTGCTATATGGTCAATGTTCCGTTACATCTCTCCGTTTCTTTAGGCAGGAAATGCTCGTACCTATACGTATGCATTCCCACTTGTCGACTGTCACGTGTGACTATCGGTCCTAATGTACAGGGTGCGTCGGTGTTTCCATTTTCCATATGTGGCACTTTTCTACCCTCATCTCTTCTCTCTTGTTGCTCGTTTAAACGCATGTTTCGCTTTTCTCTTTTTCCAGACGATTTTCCACATTCTTCAATTGCAACTATTTCTTTGCAGACTAGCGTCTCCTTTAAATCACCAGTCGCTGACATCTTTGAAACTGTTTTTCCTAAACCTGGTGTCACAATTAAATCACCGGTACCTGATATCTCCATTTGATTTGAAGTTGTACGTCTCGTTTCATGGCATGAAAATCTGTTGATAAATACTTCGCGGATTGCTTTGGGCGCGCTTTCCTTCTTCAATCCTAATTTTTCTCCAGAATTCATCCAATCGTTCATCCTGATCGTGACATCTCTCAATCGTTTTTCTACTTCTTCAAATCTATTTTGCAACTTCCTCTGTTCGTCATCCCGATTCGTTTGGCATATGTGTTGGATTTTCTTCTTCAACTCGATAATTTCCCCTGATAAATACATTTGATTTTCTCTCCAATCAATTTGCACGTTATATTTTCGTAAAAAATCTAATCCCAGTGTTATTTCAGTACTACGATGATCATTTTCAACTATTAAGAATTCATGTTCAATAACTTTTCCTTCCTTTCTTTGATTGGCAATATAACCGAGCCAATATGATGAGTGAAATTTCCTTGTCCATTTCTGAGGTGATACGGCAAATCATAATTTAATTTCATACCTCTAACAATATTTATATGAACCACTGACACTTGGAATCTCCGATCTATGGATATATGCCTCAAAATTCCTGCTACTTCCAAACTAATTACTTTTTTCTGTTCATCGTCGATTAGTATATTTTCCTCTTGCCTCTCACTATTTAAATAGTCTTTTCTGCAGCCTTCATCTGAGGCTTGTTGAAAGCTGCCATTCCATTTAAATTCCTGTTATATTTTGCCTTTTTTCCATACTTTTTCCATTTTCTGTCATTTCCATAACTATTTCCTGTTTGCTTTCTATAATTTATTCTCCTAAAATTTTGATAACCATTTCCTGTATGTCCTCGTTCATTCCTGCTCCCCTGAGATCGAAATCTATTCTCTTTCAATTGTTAGAAAATTCTTTTCTATGTTTATTTATTTTTCCATATTTTTGGAATCGTTGTTCATTAGCGTAGTTGGAAAAACCTTTTCCTGAATCATTTAATCTCTTATTTTGAAAACTATTTCTATTTGGACATCTATATGACATATGTCCGAATTCTTGACATGTTAGGCATACGCAATTTTTCATATAACAATCTCCTGCTGTGTGACCTTTTCTGTTACAATGTGTGCACAATATTATATTCGCATTGAAAGTTCTAAAATTCATATTCGGTGTATTCGTAATTTGCTCAATTAATTCTTCTTTTTCTGCTAATTTGATGGCTTCTTCTAAACTGACAGGACTTTCAGATAAAACTTTTTTTCTAACAGGATCTAACAATCCCATGGCAAATTGAACCAAAATATCCTGCTCGAATTTTTGCTCTAATACATTGTCAATTCTATTATTTCCTGTGAGGTGCCTTATCTTTGATGCACATATTTTTAATCTTATGAAAAAATTCCTAACTGATTCATTCGTTTTCTGATAACAATTCAAAAATTCTTTTTGTGCTTCTCCAGGTAATTTCAATTTGCTAAACTGCTTCAATAATTCCTTTTTAATTAATTGCCAGTTGTCGGTATTTTGTAAGCTATATTCTGCTTCAATAAATAATCTAGCGATGCCTTTCAGTTTTAATCTAACTATAGAACTCATTTGACTGTCTGTCCATTTTGCTACAGCTGCCAAATTCTCAATTTCACGAATAAAATCTTTGATTTCTGTTGTACCATTATAAAAAGGTATATTATCCAAAGTGATAGTAATTGCCGGCTCATACCTAACCCACGGCACTGTTGTCTGAGTTTCCATGATTTAATTATTTCAATAAAAATCTCCATTGATTGCAAGAAAAAATTTCAATTGCCTTTTCGAATACTTCCTGAGTTTTTGATCGGTATAAACGCTATATATATATTTATTTTCTCAATATCGTGTTTGCAAAATAACAACGATATTATACTAAACTATTTTCACAATTTTTCTACTAGTTCACTTCTATTCAGTTAAGTCTTTTTTTCCACTGACACTTATTTGTAAAAATAAAAAATAAAATATTTATTAAAAAAAAATTTCAAATTAAATTTTTGTTTGACACTTTTTTTCTGTGGAAAATATCATATATGCGTTAATGTACTTCCTTAATTAATACTCGCACACCTGACATCAATGTTATAAGGCTGGACTACGGGGTGTTGTGAATTAACACACCACACCTGTAATGCCAGACATTATTCGTTAGGTTGGAAAAACAGTATTAAGAGCAATCGACTGTCTGAAGAAGGTCGATACTGAAACTAGGTCTGGAGCGGCTCAGAACTGAGTTCATTTCTCTGAAATACCGGAACATGGGCTGTTTATTCAGGAAATACTACCGTTCAGAAAGTTTTCGAAAAGTTATTCATAAAAGAAAATAAATAAAAGAATGCACTCATAAAATGTTAAGAATGTACATATATATATATATATATTTAATAAAAATTTACACAATTCTCGCAATCGTCTATGGACGAATGATAAGCAACAATCTTCATACAATGAACACTAATGTAGCGTATTGGCAGATAATTCTGCAGTGGGCTACACAATAGAAATAATTTTACTAAAAGAACAATCTTGAAATTCAATTGCTACAAACGGCTAACCATAATTATCTTTTTGAGATCTTGTAATCTTGAAAACTATGGAAATACTTTATAGACACATACACATTTTAATCGGTTGGATTTTGCCATAAACATAAATACAGAAAAACAAACATTAGACTCACCCTGTTTAACACTTATTCACTGGGGTCGTTTTTAAACGGCAATTAGATTTGAATTTATTATTATATCTTTTTCTCCCGCGTCAATCGATTATTTTACTTAATTCTTCCGGTATATTCGTATACGGCTAAGATTTTTCTAAGTGAATCGTGAACCATTGAAATTGCGTAATCCCGTTGTATTATCTCTGTTCTGGAAGCGTTGACAAAATAGGCAATTTGTGGAAAACTATATTGTGCACTCGTGTTTTCACTGAGAGCTGCAATACTTGAGTTGAATTGGCTGAGTTTTTATGTTTTCTGAAGTTCACTACACTGGTTTGGAAACTCTCAGCATTATTGTACGATACTGTAATTAGACTGACTTTTTAACCTAACTTTTGAGAATGGCATGTTCTCCGAAATCTTTTCGTCCAATATAAGTGATTACTGAACGGGCTACTGAATTGAACTACTTTTCTTTCGGCTTCTGGAGTCTTTTATACGATCTTCGAAACAGAAGCTAGGGGCGGGATTTAGGTAATACCTTTTGTTTTTTCTCTCCGCTAATTGGTTGGTAAGAACCGATAAAGGGGTGGCTTGTACGACTGATAAGGACCGTGTTTGTCGGATATAATCATGAGTGAACCGCGATGCTTATCTATATTATGAATGGGTAAAAATTGTACTGAATGACAGGAATTTATGGTGGGCTGTCTGATGGTCGCTGAACTAATGACCACATAAGGGTGAATTATGAGTCTAGACGTTGCATTTGTTTACTTCAATTAATGATGCTGGTTAGTGATGCTCTCATTATCTAGTTATTAATGTCTTTCCGGGTAAAGATTTATGTTTCTTTTAACTGCCCTGTTTTTATCGACTTTGGACGTGTGTCAAATTTACGACGGTGTTTTGGTAATTATTTAAACTGACTTCCTTATCTCGCAGTGAATGTACCAAGTAGCAATCAATAATCTTTGTTTACTCTCCTAGATGAATTATTTATGCGTCCGGTCTACCAGGGGTACTTCTGGATAATTATTTTTAAATGCTTTTTAATTGTCTTCCAATAACAACGTATGGTTTTAACGAGCGTATGCTTAACAGCTGTTTCAGTCTAGCATGTGGTCCATATTGACCTTTACTGTTTATCAAGAATGTTACGTTGTTTTGTATCGTAGAAAAGTTTCTCTGTAATTACGTGGCTTAACAATACACATACGATACAAACAAATTAACATATAGAAACACACATATATAGCTGTATGTACAATTATACGAAACTGCATACTCTACCAATTCTCTGAATAGTATTCTTCCAAATTATAGTGAGCTCCCTCGAGTAATACATCTTTAACAGACTTCCGAAATTTTTTAAAAGAGTCAATACACTTTATGTGTAAGGGTAGGTGATTATATATTTTCATGCTTTCATATATAATTGATTTCCTGGTCAAAGTCGAGGAGGGTATAGGCAGAGGTAGATTTATATTATTTATCCTACGTGTTCTTTGATGTATCTGATGACTTGCTAAATTATCACGGTTTTTTGAAACTAAGCACACGCTTTCTAATATGAATAAAGAAGATAAAGTGAGTATTCTTTTTTTTTTTTATTTGGATTTTTTGAGTCGCATCTATCTTTCGATCATTAGCGACTGTATACAGTTATATTTTAGATTTAACATTTATATCCGTTAAGTATAATAATAAGTTATCGTTAGAGTCTTTGAAGATATCCGCTAAAGTTTCTTGAATTTGATATTTTTGTCTCTGCTTAATGTATTTCGTACACTCGATTAAAATGTGTTTCACTGTTAGACTTGTGGCACATACTTCACATAAAGGTTTTTCACTGTGTTTTAAGAGATATTCGTGGGTAAGGCGTGTATGACCCAGCCGCATACGTGTGATAGTAACCTCATCTCTTCGGCATTTGAACTTGGTTTTACGAGGGAGCACTGATTGTTTAATTTCTTTCAGTTTGGCGTTAGAACGATCCCACTCTTGTTGCCACTTGTTGGTCACTTTCTGCCGGATGTAAGCCTTCGTGTCGCTGATTACAGTTTGTTCGATTTTTGGGATGTCTTCGTTGGATGTGGTTTCCCGTGCTAGTTTGTCTACTTCCTCGTTGCCGTCCACTCCTACGTGCGACGGTACCCATATTACACGCAATGCTGCTTTTTTCATTTGGAGATAGTAGAGTTCCCTCTTTATCAGCTGAAGTATTGGATGGTTGGGGTATTGTTGATTCAATCCTGATATGGCACTTAGAGAATCGGTGATTATTAGACATTTATCTATATTTTTTCATTCGCATATTCAAGCGCTTTTAGTATGGCGAAGAGTTCGCCAGTATAGATAGTGCTTATAGTTGGTATCCTGAAGGACTTCTGATAATTATTTGATATGAAAGCTGCTGCTACCCGATTCTGTTTTAGAAGCATCGGTGTATATGTGGTGGTAACTTTGTATTTTTCTAATAGTGTAGAGAAGTGAATCCGTATTGTTCTGGGGTTCACAGTATTTTGCCAAGTTCTGTCAAGCTTAAGTCGGAGATAGGGAGGGTTATTGACCAGGGGTGGAGTGTGTATGTTAGATTCGTAGCCTGTTGGGATAAGGATATTCAGATAGGATAGATATTGATTTACACTTACGTAAAATGGGGTCGGTTCTCTTTCTCTCTGTAAATATATCTGAATCGATCTGCAATTACGTGGTGATATGTCGGGTTATTGGTATTGGCGTGGATGTTCGCTGCATATGTTAGTGAGAGATATTGTCTTCTGAATGTCAGTGAAGATTCTCCAGTTTCGCATAGTAAGCTCTCAGTTGGAGTTGTGTGGTAAGCTCCTAAGGCTATTCTTATTGCAGTATTGTGGATAACATCTAAACTTTTCAGGGTTGTTTTTTTGGCAGAGTCATAAACCGTGGATCCGTAGTCGAGTCTGGATCTGATCATAGTTTTATAGATTCTCATCAACATAGAGTAGTCTGCTCCCCAGTTTTTCGCTGCAATAATTCTCATTAGATTGAGTTTTTTTTGGCATGTTGTTTTGAGTTGTTCTATATGGCTTTTCCAATTTAGTTTCTGATCGAAAGTCATTCCAAGGAATCTATGGGTCTCAACATATTCCAATGGTCTATCCTGGAAGATTAACTCAGGGGGAGTATGGATTTGTTTCCTTGAGAATCTTATGCATTTTGTTTTGGTAGAAGAGAACTTGAAACCTGTTTCGTTGGACCACTGATCAATGTCGTTGAGTGTTGCTTGTAACTGTTTTTGTATCAGCTTTGGGTTTTTGCCTTTGGAGTATATAGCGAGATCGTCTGCGTACAGTCTAGCTCGGACTGTGGATTTACAATTTTGAAGTATGTTATTAATGGATATTAGGAACAGAGTAACACTAAGGGTGGATCCTTGGGGTACTCCATTTTCTTGTGTCTTTGTCGAAGATATCTTGTCATCTACTCTCACTTGGAATTTCCTTTCTTTCAAGAAATTTGTTATGAAGCGGAGGCAGTTTTTTCTAATGCCAAGCTTACTCAATGTATTCACTATATCGTGGCGCCAGACGGTATCATAGGCTCTTGTGATGTCGAAAAATACTGCAATACATTCTTGCTTGTTAGCCAGTGCTTCATGTATTTCTGACTCTAAGTCTATTAGGTTATCTAGTGTGGATCGGTTTTTTCTAAAACCGCTTTGTTCTGGGATAAGTATATTTTTTTGTTCTAGGGTCCATATGAGTCTTTTGTTAATAATTTTTTCCAATATTTTGCACATTGCACATGTCAAGGATATAGGTCGATAAGAATCCGGATCGGTTTTCGTTTTATTCGGTTTTAATAAAGGGATGATGATAGCTTCGGACCATTTCCGTGGAAAGACATCCTCTGTCCAGATAATATTGAATATTTCGAGCAGGTACTCTTTGGCGTTCTCGGGAAGGTTCTTCAGAAAGATAACGGGTATGTCGTCGGGACCTGGGCTCGAATTTTTCATGTTCAGGAGCACTTCGTCGAGTTCCTCTATCGTTATTGGTATATTTATGGGATTTTCTTCTGATTCTTGATAATTTATTGGTGTTGATTCTTCAGTGTGTTTTCGGTTCAGGAAAAGTGGTGAATATATATTGTTACTCGAGTGTTTCTCATATGTTGTTCCTAGTATTTCTGTGATTTCTTGTTTGTCTGATGTTATAGTGCTCTGTTTTCCAGAAAATTAACGGAACTTCGGTATTTTTTCCTTCTATTTTTCTTATCTTTTCCAAACCTCAGTTGTATCGGTTGAATGCTCTATGGGTGAGTTGTTTACTCTGTTGGCATTCATCGTTCCACCAAGGTTTCCATGAGAGTTCCTTACTTTTTTTGGTGATCTGTCTAAATTTGGCTCTGTGGTGTTTGAATTCGAGGAGATTTTCTAAGGTTTTTTGTTTTTTGTATCGGTTGAATGCTCTATGGGTGAGTTGTTTACTCTGTTGGCATTCATCGTTCCACCAAGGTACTGGGGTGCGGTCGTTCAGCTGTTTTGTTTTGCCTATATATTTCTTTGCTGCCTCGATAATTATTTTTGAAAATTTATCAAGTGTTTCGTTTATGTTTTGTCTGTTATTGATGTGAGTATTATGTAGTCCTTCAGTTCGTTCTTCTATTTCCGCAGAAAAGTGTGTCCAGTTTGCAGAGTCTGTTTTCCATTTCGAGGGTGGGTCCACCGTATTTTTTCATCTGCTGTTTCATTTCTGATTAGTATTGGGAAGTGATCACTTCCGTATAGTTGAGGGAGTACTTCCCATTCCAGTGATATCGAAAGGGTTGGTTCGCAGAAAGATAGGTCGATTGCTGAGAGTTCTCCCGAAATTGAATTGAATCTGGTGTTGGTGCCATCATTAAGCGTATTGATATTCAGTTCATTCATTGTAGTTTCTACAATGTTTCCTTTCCTATTGGATTCTTTCGATCCCCATATTGGGTTATGGGCGTTGAAGTCACCTACTATTATTCGGGGAGTAGGGATTTGTTCGATAAGTGTTTTCAGGTGATTGCTTTGTAGATCAAAGTTTGGTGGTATGTAGACATTACATATGTTTATTGTATTTGGGATTTTGACCGAAACTGCTACCGCCTCTAGATTGGTATTCAAAGGAATGTTTTGTGACTCATAAGTATCGCTAATGTAGATAGTAACTCCTCCACTGGCTCGAGGTCCGTCCTGTCTATTATTATGATATCCGGTGAAGTGTTTCGGATTATGAGTTTTTTGGTCCCGAAAGTTTGTCTCTTGTAGGCAAAGGATCGATGGTTTAAATTCAGAAATAAGGATTTGCAGCATATTCAATCGGGTATAATACCCGTTCAAGTTCCATTGTAAAATAGACATTTATTGATTTTAATTGATTATTTTCAGAATAGATCTTGAGAGGTATCGCTTTCGATGTCGGATGTTGATTCTAGTAATAATTGTTTTTTTATTTTTCGTTTGATGTTGGTGCATCTAGCTTTGATTTTCCTTTCGGTGAGGAATGGGTATATTTTCGTGAGCATATCAAGTAAGGCCTGTATATCGTTTGTATATGTTTTGGCTATGCTGAGTGGATCGGGTGAGCCTTGGGTATTTTCGAAAAATTCTGTGATTTGTTCATAATCTAACACGTATTTTTCTGTAGTATTTGTGAATATTTCATCGTTCGATATTGGTGGGGGCGGAGTAGTTATTTCGGATATGGTGCGTTTGGTTGAGCTACTTGTGGGAAGTTCGAAGTTTATACGTGTTTTCGGTTGAAGGTCGGATGATGCTTTTCCTGTTTTGTTTATTGGTTCGTGTTGTTTTTCTTTAGAGTTTTCTGGTAGATCAGTTGGGTGGTTTTTGGGATGATTATTTGGAGGGATAAGGGATTCATTGGTCTTTGAGGTACAGTTGGCAGCGACATGATCCATTTGTTTACAAATGAAGCATGATTGGTTTTCAAGTGAAACGAAGATGCGGTATGATGTGCCTTCATGAAAGATCACAATGGATTCTGGGATTGCATTTTCTTCATGGGGTGCGATGTATACTTGGCGGCGAAAGCTGAGGATGTGTTTATAGTCTGGATTGGATGTACCTATTCTCAGGAATGATATAGTTGACATAAGTTTGATTCCATATTTTTGAAGTTCCTCTTCTAGGGTGGTGTGAGGGATTGTGGGGCATACGTTTGACATCAAGAGCCGTTCATTAGGTGTGATTAGTCTCCGACCTTGTATGGATTCCCCGTTGATTTGTATTTTTCCGGCATGGTCATTAATGAAATCATCAACTATTTTGGTGCTCGCAAGATAAATGCATATTCTACCATTTGAGATTCTTGAGGAGAATAGGATATTTTTTGGTTGTATTAGAGATCCAACGGCTATAAGGTATTCTTCCAACTTTTTGTTGTCGAGTGAGGTAAATACAATTGCTTGTTGTTTGGTTGGAAATTTGGGGGTAGTGGTTACTGATGAATATAACCTAATATTTTGGATTTGAGGAGTTGAAGTTTGAGGTCCCCCGTAGTCAACGGACCCCATATTTGTTTATTTTATCTTTTGTTGCGTTTACGTTTCATAGGTGAGTTGGAGGGTTCCTTAATGCGGTCCTGTTCCCTCGCGACAATCGTTGTGATGATCGTCTTTCTAACCTTATTATATCTCAACCTAATCTTTGCAAGATCCCTTGAGGAGATTATAAAGTTCACTTACAGTTTATATGGATGTTGTGTTCACTCTTAGGGTGTCCTGTCACTTATATTTGGTTTGAGAATCTTTCTATTTGGAAATTATTCGGAACTGACCTACGCACGTTTCACTGTTCGGTGTCAGGACCGTTTCATTAGACAATCAAAGTGAGTATTCTCTCAGAGACAAATAGCGGTTTGCACGAATGTTTGGTAGATTCCCTACAGATGTACCTTAACGCTCGCTTCTGTAAAATGAATATGTTATTAAGCCTTTGTTGGCTGCACATGCCCCAGAAGGCAATTCGGTATCTGAGCTGGGACTCCACGAGGGCGTAATAAACTGTTTTTGCTGTTTCAGAACCAATCTCGCTTGTCGCCATTTTTACGGCGTAACATCTTGAGGCCAGTATTTTACTAAGAGACAAAATGTGTGCTTGGAATTTCAGCTCGTTGTCAATTATTAAGCCAATAAATTTGGTGTTGTGTTCACGATCTAGTGTATCATGGCCAATAGTTATACCTTCGATGTCACACTTGAAGGAAAGTTATTTGGTCTTGTTGACATTCAATGCCAGCAAATTACAGTCGCACCATTCCATAACTTTTTCTAAATCGTTCTGGATGATTTTCTTCAATGCTGAAGAATCTTTTCCGTGCCACAGAATAGTGGTATCATCAGCAAAGAGAGTGAACTTGCCTTGAACATTAAGAAGCGCTAGATCATTTAGGTATAACAAAAAGAGTACTGGTCCCAAAACTGACCCCTGTGGAACGCCGTAGTTGATGTCTCCGCATAATGAAGAATCCTGTCCGATTAATACTTTTTGGGTCCGATTCGTCAAATAAGACTGGAACCAGTCAAGCGCACATCCTCTATATCCATAACATTCAAGTTTTTGTAGCAGTATTCTGTGACTTACACAATCAAAGGCTCTTGTTAAGTCACAGAACGCTGCTGCAACTATTTTTCCATCGTTAATTTGACCAAAAAGATGTTCCAAGAGTTTAAACATTGCATCATGTGTACTCTTATTACTTCGAAAACCGAACTGGTTGTGGTTTAGTAGGCTGTGATGTTCTATGAAGGCCATGATGCGAGTCTTCACAAGTTTTTCGATTAATTTGGATAGAGTCGATAGCAATGAAATAGGGCGATTTTCCTCCCTTCATAAAGCGGAATTACCTTGGCTGATTTCAGACACGGAGAAAAATGCCCAGATTGCAATGAGTTATTGATATCGAAAGCTAGTGCATCTAATGCAGAATCAGGCAAATTAAAAAAAATATTCACTGATATAATATCCTCCCCAGCAGAATTTTTGTTTCTGATGCTCAGAAGGACTTCTTTCAGGTCCTGGGTATTGGTAGGAATAAAATAAAAATAATCTTTGGGGGTTTCAGTATTTAAATAACTCATGTGGTCTGTGGAAGAAGTCATATTTGATGTTATTTTGCTTGCAATATTACAATAGTAATCATTGAGCTGGTTGGGAGACAGGTCAACTTGATTTTTACGACTTGTTTGACGAATTTCATTTATTATATTCCAGCATTCCATATGTTTATTTTTTGTGGCAATTAGTCTATCATTGTAATAATTTTGCTTTAAGATTTTTGCTTCAGAATTTTCTGTACAAACTTCTATAAACACGAAAGTATTGATGGAAATGTATGTTATTAGTGAACTTCCTGATCATGTGCAGCGAACGAAGGTTTTCAGAGGAAGTCTTCAGGCCTTTTGTGACCCAAGGTTGTTTTCGTTTGAGTTTAATGATTTCAACAGGAAAGGCAGTGTTAAATTTAGCAAGTAATACTTTGTGAAATGCGTGAATTTGATCACTGACAGAAAAAATGGACTCCCAGTCAGTATCAGCGCATAGTTGATGGAAATTATCATAACTGGCCTTGTTATAGATTTTACCACGTTTTGGTTGGGGATTGCTTGGATTTGGATAGATAGAAAATTTACCCAATACAGCCTCGTGATCAGATAGACCAGCACTTATCACGGAACATGATACATTGTCGATATTTGAAAGAAAAAGTTATTGTATGATATCACCGATACTACTTTCTGAAATAGAAGACATTCTGATTGCCCGATAGATGGCGCGTGGGAGCACATCAACTTCAAAATTTCAACTAGCATTAGGGGTCATGTGGCACATCGTTGATAAGATAATTCAATTCTCTTTTCAAACATCAATTTTTTTTTCAGTTCGTTGATATGTGACTTTGCGGCTTTTTATGCCCCCCTTATAACTATTGAACGGTTCGACGTAGATCAATGAAAAAAGGTATTGTATGATATCACCGATACTACTTTTTGAAATAAAAGAGATTGTGATTGCCCAATAGATGGCGCGGGGGAGCACATCAACTTCAAAATTTTAAATAAAATGGGCGGTCGTGTGGCACATCGTTGGAAAGAAAAATTTTGAGCAGCTCTGCAAATACTTTATCACGAAATAATAACCCCAAAGAAATTTAAATAAAAAGTAAGAACTGAAAAATCACGCTCAAAAAAGTATGAAATGAAAATAAGTTCAAAAACTAAAACCGACTACTGAAAAATCACGCTCTAAAATGTATGAAACAAGAAAATATTCTGATCTGAAATTGTTATGTACAAACTATTCAATATTTATCATCTATTAAATGAACAACTTACACGTAATATATTTTTTCTAATTTTGATATTTAAAGTAGCACTTTTCAAAACTCGTTGACGTTATCATATGTTTTACTTCTCATCACCAGTTGCGAAAAGTAAAATTTTTCGCAACTAATGATGAAAAGTAAATTTCACCACCAATTGCAAAAAATTCAGAAATAAGATTTGTTTTAATTTTGAGGCTAAATACTTGAAGACTTCTTCATTGTTATTATATTTTCTGTACATATTATGAAGATGAAATTTTATTCGAATTCATTACATAATATGTATGGTAAAAACGAATTATAAATATTAATAATTTGAACAATTGGTGGTATAGACAACGTAGCTTTAATTTCCGTTTTTTCCATGGAAGTCTCTCCAAGGATGGGAACACGCTTTTAACGCACTAAAAAGTAAAAAATAATTTCAAAATTCAATTAACTATGCCAGAAAGCGTTGGGTGCTTCGTCGAAATTAATTAAAATAGTCCAAGATCCCAAAGCCGGTAAACCTACGTCACTTGCTAGCTTGAAAGTGGGGCTCTTTTACGGGTAACAGATATAAAAGTACATAAAAAACTTTCCTACTTGGGTTGAAGTATGGTAATGCGTTTGACAATTAATATCGTCCAGTTGGTCAAGCGGTCTAAGGCGCAAAAAGTAAGCTCATATCAAAAACTGGCGAGGGTTCGAATCCCCGCGACTGACGATTCTTTTTCATTCTTCCCAACGAAATTGAGAAATGATTTTCATTTTATTTTAATATTCATCTCAAAACTAAAACAACAATTTCGAGGTGAAAAATAAAAACAAATCGTCGCAAACTTTTGAGATCCAGAGCTTAGATCTCGCGCCTTAGACCGCTCGGCTAACTGGACGATATAAATTGCCAAACGCATCACCATACTTTAACGTAAGTAAGGAAGTTTTCTACGTACTTTTGTACCTGATACCTGTAAAAGGGCCCCGCTTACAAGCTCTCAAGTACGCATACGTTCTCAAGTACATATCACACTATTCATACTTGAAATTTCAGCTTTGCTGAAATGAGGTAGATTTGCCGGCTCTGGGATCTTACTCTAAGAGTGTTATGTTTCTCAAAGATACGTTACCAAAAAGCACCCCATGCTTTTCGGCATAGTCGTTGAATATTAAAATTATTTTTTAATTTTTAGTGCGTTATAAGCGTGATTTTCAGTTTTTTTACATATACATTTTTTATATTTTCAACTTGAATTGAAAAGGATCACATATCAAAATTAGAAAAAATATTGTGTGAAACACGTTGGAAAAACCTATTTTTCGTAACTCTCATTCTCATCCGCTCATTACGAATAATTGTGCTTTTCCCAACTGGTTGTACAAATAACTATTGATTTATTTAATACATATTCATAGTGATGTTCAGAGGATAGGCGTGGTCATATGCCACTTTGCCCTAAAGCTTATGATAGAGTACTACTGTTAGAATGTATTGGTTTGTTAGGGTAGGTCGCATATATGACCACGGCTATCCTCTGAACATCACTATGCATATGTATTAAATACATTAATAGTTATTTATGTATCAAGGGCGTAAAATAGGCTTTTATGGACCGCAGCGTGTAAGTAATAGCCCGAGCGATAGCGAGGGCTATTAACACGCCTAGGTCCATAAAAGCAAATTACGCCCGAAATACATACAAAATTTTATGCACGACCAGTATATTTGATGTCATGTAGATAGATACCTCTTCATATCTAGAACATGATAAAAATACATCAAGGCTGCCGTGAGGATGTATATTCATATCATATCGGAAACAGAATAAATCAAGAAGTGATGGAATGAATGTTACCATGGCAACTCAGTCAATTCTTCGAAATAAGATTATATAGGCTAGTAGCCATATTTGCTGTCAATTTTTGTGATCACATATAATTTATTACTGATTTTGAAATGGATTCAAGCGACGAAGAAAGTGTGAATTGTACTCCACCAGAAATAAGTAGAGCAGCTGAGGATGCGAAATTGAGTTTATTGCCAAGTAAATCCAAGAAAATATACGACAAGTTGTATGAAGAATTCATGAGGTGGTGCACCGGAAAAAATGTAAAAAATAAGAAATACACAGAGACTGCACTTCTTGCCTATTTTCTGGAAAAAAACTAGATATTGTAAGCCCTCTACCATGTGGTCATATTATTCCATGCTGAAAGCTACTTTAAATGTATATGATAATATATATATCAGTAGATACGCAAGATTGATAGCTTTTTTGAATCGAAAATTTGATGGTTATAAACCGAAGAAATCGAAGATTCTAAGCAGAGAAGAAATCGAGTTATTTTTGAGGGAAGGACCAGACGATTTGTATATTATGATGAAAGTGAGTTCTAATCTCATGTTCTCTCAATGTTCAGTATGTTAATCTGAGAATTTATTGTAGGTAGCACTGATTTTTGGTATTTGTGGAGCATGTCGCCGCGAAGAATTGGCAAATATCACAGTGGACGACATTCAAGATTTCGAGACATTCTTACTCATAACTATACGAGAAACCAAAACGAAGATAGATCGAGTATTTACTGTAATCGATAAAGAACAGAAATCGCCAAGTTATTTGGATATTTACAGAAAATATTCTTCCTTGCGAGATCAGAATGATCAAAAGCGGTTTTTTCATATTATAAAAATGGCTAGTGTACGAGACAGGTTAGCGGAAAAAATAAATTCGGTCAAATACCATTCAGAATAGGCACTTACCTAGGTATTTCTAATGCGAAAGAATATACTGGTCACTGCTTCAGACGTTCCTCAGCAACTATGTTAGCAGATGCAGGCGAAGATATAATCAACATTAAAAGACATGCTGGGTGGAAGTCGACGACTGTTGCGGAAGGTTACATTGAAAATTCAGTTGCAAATAAGCTGAAGATTGCTGAGAAAATTGTAGAAAATGATGAGCCTTCTACTAGCCATTGCAGACAAACTGAAAATATTGCTCACTACTCTGAAACACCAGATAATAACATGCATTCTCTTCAGACTTCTAGTAATGAGGAATCAGTTGAAATCAGTAACTATCTGCAACAACAGAAAACAACAAATCCAAATATTTCCATAAATAACTGTTCTAATTGTATTGTCAATATCAAGTTATAATTCATTTTTTAAATTAATTTATGTTCATTGTTTTCGTTATATTATTGTTAATAATGTTTTGGGTTTGATTAAATGATCCATCGGAATATAGATTTCTATCGATATGAGATCGAAATTCACTTTAGCGCCTGTTCAACGATTTCATCGCCTGCTGGGCGATAAAGTAGTCCGCGGGCGCTAAAGTGCTACTTTACGCCCGCAAATCCGGGCGCTAAAGTGCTACTTCACGCCCGGTCGTGCATAAAATATATTATGTGTAAGTTGTTTATTTAATAGATGACAAATATTGAATAGTTTGTACATAACAATTTCAAATCAGAATATTTTCTTGTTTCATACTTTTTAAAGCGTGATTGTTCAGTAGTCGGGTTTTAGTTTTTGAACTTATTTGTTCAACGATGTGCCATATAGTTGATGTGCCCCTCCGCGCCATCTATCGGGCAATCAGTGTCGGTGATATCATACAATAGCTCTTTTTTCATTGTTCTACGTCGAACTGTTCAAAAGTTAACAGGGGGGGAGGGGGGGGAAGGGGGGTTATAAAAAGCCGCACTGTATAATGTTGTTAAAAATTCATGATCAACACTGCCAGATTCTTCTCGTCGGCGGTAATTTCCGCCAGACGCTTTAAAGCTCGCAAAATAATAATTTAACTTTACTTATAGTAGTCTTAATTTTCATATATGATACTCAGGAAACTAGTTCAAGACTTTTTGTGAGCAGCCAGACCACGCCTAGGGACCAAACATTCCCCAGACACATTTATAATGTTTCTGTGAGTATGAGCGCGAGGTCATTATTCGTGCGCTCGAGCGTGAGCGAGATACCTATGCGCATCGATGTTTCCCTTATGCTCTCCAAATTCCAAATATTTATTCATAGAGTCCTATCTATACATCTCTAACTTAACCTAATATTTACAACTGAATGCTACTACATACATGAACTACTTAGGTACTAAGGTATTAATTAGACCCTGGACTTGCTCTCCGAGAACGAAGGACGAAGGCAGAATCTCCGCTGGTGTTGACGGATGGCTCGATAAATACCAGGCTTTGTTATTAGAATAATGTATTTCTTTGCTCCCCTCCTGCAATGCTTATGAGAGCACTTTGACGACTTTACAAAAATTAGTGTTTACGGTCTTTGATATTAGAGACTATGAAAAAATGTGTCTGGGAAAGGGGAATGCCAAGTGTATCGCTTTAGCCAAACACCAAAAAACCAGTTCGAAATAATTGTTGCATCAAAGATTGAGGAAAATTATTAGAGAGTGGAGTGTTTAATGTTTTGTGGTGCAGGTGGTTTGTGTAGTTATTTGGGGTATTGGAAACTTCAGTGTCATAGAGGGTGATTTGTGTAAAAAATTCGTTGGGGTGTTGTTATGGATATTTCTGTGTAGTTGAATGGATTATTTGAGGTGATTTATTTGAGTTTTGATTAAATTAAATTTTGTTGAAATTAGATTAGAAGTGAAAAATTTAACATGAAGGAATTCTTGGGGGAGATGAATTGAGAAGATATTTTTTCAAAGTAGTTGTCGTGCTACAAACAGTGTCAAAAATTAGGCTCGACTATAGAGCGACGCGATACATGTGAAGGATCTTTTTTAAGGGAACTGTACACTCAGAACCGCAACTAACATAGGTGATACAGCAAATAAGCCATGACTGGACTGTTGGCAAAGTCGCAATCCAACAAACATTCGCATTTAGTTTTACAAGATACTCTTATGAACAAGCAGTTGAAGCAATAGATCGATTTCGCGCAAAAAATTGTAAGTTTGCTAAAGCAAAAGTTGAAAAAGGAAAAATAAATTGTCTGAACTGTGTAACAAAAAACAGTGAGAATGTGTTACAAAAATTAGTTCGTTTCATTGGTAAAGTGTCAGAATTATCAACATGCATGAAATATAAAGAATGTATTTCAGAGCGACTTGAGAACGGAAGAATATCTTGTAATTTACCTAATTTAAGTAATTTAAGATTTTCTGAAATAAATGTATCAAGATGAAGGAGAAGAAGCTGTGAATAATCACCTTACTGGAAATTGGAGAATGGAAAACCTAGAGTTACTAAAAATAGCAAAGCATTAACTAAAATCATTAAAGATTTACAAATAAATGTTTAGTCAATCAAGTGATTATTTATTAATAGTTAAGTGAAAATAAATAATAAAACATTCATTGGTGTTTATATTTTTTGTAGATTTATACGTTATATTGTATTAGCCTGTTAGAAATCTGAATAGTTTTTGTTTATGTTTGAAAAATTTCGAATTATGTTATACATGTGTTGTACAAATATATAAATAAAATAAAGTTCAGGCACAGTTGTTTGCCGTTACTTGCTAAAACTAAATTTAATTTTATAACTATTCATATTGTTATATGTTTAAAATGCATCAGTACATATTAACGCAATCATTCACAATTATTACTTATAAATATGTGCATTCCAAAACACAGTTCAATTCAAAACACCAAGACCCTCCGCTTTCTCGCTTATTTGAATCACGAGCGCTCGCAGGAGGCGTTACCACGAATCTCAGCCTTCCCCTTCTTGCACTTCTCATACGCAATAATTTAGAAACTTCTTATGGCAATAACTAAATAACTGTATGGCTACGCGTGTTCAAGTTTTTCTAGAAAATTTGTTAATTATCTTTTAATAATACTTATATCAGTTTTTCAAAAAGATCTGAATGGAGGGTTTTTAGTTATGCCTTAAAATGTGATGTCCGCGGTAACACACTATAGGGACTACGTGTTAAACGTTGCAACTTTGAAGCCTTATATCTCACTTTCGGGGTAATAAATCATTCCAAAAATGTAATATGATACAGGTAATGATGTTAACTAAAAGTGGTATCTGCCAATCTGATTGCCCGAACCTGGTTTTTCGGCGTACCTTTTCCAGGAAATAGCTCTAATTTGTTCAACGAAAGTATTATCCGTAAATTTCAATTGTTCGAGAGGCAGTGGGAGGTCACCTCGCGATGTTTTGTGATACCCTATGTAATAATAAATTATTTCAAGTTAAATAATGCTTTATATCCCTTCCTGCTATTCGCTTATGAGAAAGATCTGTAATTTGATCATGATAGAACAATTGAAATTTACGGATAATACTTTCGTACAAATTGGAGCTATTTCCTGGAAAAGGAACGCCGAAAAACCAGGTTAAAAGAAATTTTCAGCAGCCTTCGGCCGCTGTGGAGCACGTCATGCTCTGTGAAAATGCTGTTTCTGTCTTGAAGGGTTGTGAAGGTGAATGTTCTGAGGTAATATATTTTGGTGATTTGTAGAAGTTTTGTGGTTGATTTGAGTGTAATAGTAATAGTATTTACTATTACACTCAAATCAACCACAAAACTACAAGTCAACAAAATGAATCACCTCAGAACACTCACCCTCACAACCCCTCAAGACACAAACAGCAATTTAACAGAGCATGGCTTGCTCCACAGCGGCCAGGGGCTGCTGAAAATTTCTATGAACCTGGTTTTTCGGCGTACCTTTTCCAGGAAATAGCTCTAATTTGTTCAACGAAAGTATTATCCGTAGATTTCAATTGTTCAAGAGGCAGTGGGAGGTCACCTCGCGATGTTTTGTGATACCCTATGTGATGATAAATTATTTCAAGTCAAATAAAGCTTTATATCCCTTCCTGCTATTCGCTTATGAGAAAGGTCTGTAATTTGATCATGATAGAATCATTGAAATTTACGGATAATACTTTCGTTGAACAAATTGGAGCTATTTCCTGGAAAAGTTAGGCCGAAACACCAGCTTCAGAGAAATTGCTGTTTCTGTCTTGAGGGGTTGTGAGGGTGGATGTTCTGAGGTTAATATATTTTGGATACTTGTAGAAGTTTTGTGATTGATTTGAGTGTAAAAGTAAATAAAAAAATAGCGTTATCCAGCTCGGGATCGAACCCCGGTCCTTTCACATTGAACGCGAACGTTCATTCAACTCGGCTACCAGGTCTTCATGGATGATTACGTTTCGGAGTTATGTGAGCGCCAGGATGCGCTCTGGAAGAATCTGTGATCGCCCGCCCCCGCTTTCAGCCCCGGGACTGACTTCTGCCTGCAAAGCTACACACTTTTCAGCTAGTAAGGGAGGTTTCTATGTAAAAATTTCTCTTGTACCTTATCATTTTCAATTTACGTGAATTGTGAGTTGAGGTTGCTTCACTACTCACTAGGTAGAATCTGATCCTTTATTGATTGAAAACACTTTGTAAAAAATATAGAAAAAGTTTATTAAAATGAATACAAATATTGAATGAATAAAATAAACTAATAAATCTCTTCCAGTAGTTATAAATTTTAAATGAGTAGAACCAAAATGATACTTACAAAAATAAGTGGGGAATAATTCCAAAAAATTTTCAACTTAACTTTCTAACTCCTCTCCCCCCCATTACCCTTTTGGGCATGGCAAAAATCCAACGTCAACTCTCTGATCAAACCATCAGTCGTCACTTTTAAAAACTCTTGTTTATGTTTATTTTTTATTTTTTTAATTTTACCTTTTTTTATGAACCGGGTCCAAAATGGTTCGAACATTTTTTTGTCGAACCTATGACGTTTGGAATCGAAAGCAATGAACTAGTGGAAAATACAAGCCTTTTTATAGATAGGTACAGCGGATGGTGCAAGTAAAGGTAATTGTTATTCGATATTATGATGTAACTGTAGTTGTAGTTGATATTGTTTATGTTTTTGATAATTTTGTTGGTGGTTATAAATCCCTGTAGTTTTATGTGACAGTTCATTATCCGCGAGGTCTTTAAAACGCCAAGAGGAGTAATTTGTACTCGAAGATTTAATCGAAATTCATCTTGACTGGCATTGTAAGTTTTCGATTAAATGTATTTGTTTAAGGGTATTTTATGGCTATATTATTTAAAAAAATGCGATTCCCTTTAGTCAGACGATGCTATTACATTTGCCCATTAAAATATCGTGACTGGGGTATTTGCAAAAGTCATTTTGTATGGCCACAATGTGAGGATATAATAATAATAATAATTCTAGAACATATATTATATATAATTGAGTTAATTCAATATAGTTTAGGCATGGCATAGAATATAATAATAATTAAAATGACAATCCCTCTTATATAATACAAGCAAGCAAAAGAGGCTATGAGTAACAGTAAAGAATATAATATGATACAAATGGCTAATAAAAAAAGTGCTACTAGATAGGAAAATATACAAAATATACACACACTGATATAATGATAATAATTATATTCACTTTATTTGTGAAGTATAACAAGTTAATTAGTCATTTGGCATCTATTTCAGATAAGGTCGATCTATCAGAGATTTCAAGTGATTTTTGAAACAGATCTAATTAATAATGATTCGGTAGTACGAATATTACCTAATCCAGATATAAACAAAAGAGGTATTATGTGTTTCGATTAAAAATATATCTATTTCATAGATATGTAGTTTATTACAAGATTTTCAGTTGCAGCTGTCCAGGTGTCTGTCAGTAATCAAACCTTGCAAGTTTAACCCCTATTTTGTTTAAGAAAAAAACAAAATGGCGGTTTCAAGATTTCCGACGACGATCGCTGTGATTATGGTCCGATTCTATTCCAAACTGGTGTGTATGGGTTTTCGGAGTCGAAGTTATGATTTTTTATGTTTTGTTTTTTACTTTTCATCGCATTCGAATAAAAGTTTGTCTTTAAAAAGGTTATTTTTATTAATTATTTTATTTTCATTATAATTTTTACTGTTGTGTATTACTTACCCTATATCGGGACCGCAAGGGAAAATATAATTTGTTGCTATATTTCTATGGATAGTTGTCTAATAATTTGTTTTCAAGTGTTTAGGTTACTAAACTACGATAGTTCCTAAGATTTGATTTTATGAATTTCATAAAAAAGTTAATATTCTTACAGATTTTGATTGATTTTATTGTACCTAGCCACTTGGGCATTGTACACATTTACTTCGTATTCTCCCGGTAGTATTTATTGAAGATCAATGGTCGATTATTACATTTTTCCCGTTTTACCTGGTAAATGTAATAATGGGTTCACATTAAATAATTCAATTTTATGTATATTTATCTATAAGTATTTGCGGGGTTTCACACACAGTTATTGATAGCATGATATATTTGTGTCATCTCGTAAAAATATTGAACGAATAGAGCTGATTTCTTGCAAATGGTAAAACGTTCATTCTCAGTTATCACATTCGCAGTTGCCCCACTCCACCCTATGAAACTTTTTTTTTATTTGTGAAGCACTTGGTAACAGTTGCAATTGAATCAACTGATAGTTTTCAAAATTCTTTGTTTTTTTTTGTAATAATTTACAACGAATTATCAAATGTGGTTTGAAAGCCAGCGTGAATGCGGTGTCTCCAGGAATAGATACACCATGGCAGGTTACAAATTCATCCATTCATCAATAGCTTGAAAAATATACTTTTCCGAGTGGACGCGCTATAGCATATTTGTGTATTGTTAGGAATACAGTACGCCACTGTCTGTTGTTGATGTCTGATCCACGGAAAATCCCAAGTATGTAGTACGACCGATCGCCGACATCACAAAAAGATCGAGTATTGTCCAGTGGTCATTTGAGAAACGTTCGTTAACTTTTCCAGCATTTTCTACCACGTGACTTATAACTATATAACGCAGCATTGGGAGCGAAAAGACAGTATAGTACAGGTATTTATCGGTTTTTTTTATTCAGATACAGTATCGTGCCCAATAGTTCAGTAGTGAACTGTGATTGATTTATTTAATTGTAAGAATGAATTGTTGTGTTGTTTATGTGAAGTGTAAATGAGTGGACAATGACAATGACATAAACCCCAGATTCTTAATAGTATTGAGAACCACTATTCTAATCAATAGAACAGAAAATGAATGATTCTGTGACAAAAATAGTACCAGGAAACCGACTGTGCCATCTTACAAAGGACGGTCTTTTGAATTCTCATAATTTTGAATTTTTCAATGCACATCATTTGAGCAAGCCTGGATGTGTCACAGGTGGTCCGATTTGAATTTTTCAAAAAGAATTTGAAAGATAACAGCAATAACATCATCCATAACTCTCAATGTCATGAGTTGATAGTTCAAAATATCAAGTGAATTCCCTACATATTCAAAACATATAAGTACTTTTCCAGTATTTGAGGAAAAAGTGAAAAAACTCTTTGTCTCTTCCATTCTATCCTATTTGGGAGATGATATCCCTTTCAATGTCTCAATTTTTCATAGTGAACCATTTTTGACTTGCCCGATATCACTGCGTATTCTGAAGGAACACATATTATTCTTATTGTTATCCTCTCTCAATTCCTCTAATAAATGGTGCCACGCGTCATATACGATAAGATATCACTACTACGAATTGACTGAAAGTAATTAATGACGAAACACATTTCAAAAGATCTATTGACATTTTACGCAAGACCTCTTTCTGGCACTCACGCGATTTCGCGTGCGGGAGAATTTTTTCTTTTTTAATTAGACCAATTATGATTTCATCATGTTTCACAGTAGTAAGAATCGATATCATGTTCTAACGTTCGTTGCACAAGATTGAGCAAAGTACAGAGATAAGGTGTTCGTTCGTCTAATTGATTTCGTGGAATAGAAAATTAACGTCGATCTACCAGAAGTGGTGGGTTGCCAGGTCCTGATTAGATATTTGCGTACTGAGTCTTATTACATAATAGGGCTCCGTATATATCAGATATGCATTGCATGAAAAATAGTTTCAAATATTTAGACTAATCACACTATCATTATAGGTGAACCGGATGAGATGAAACCAATGCAGAATGTCGTGTTGAAAAAAAAAGTCTAGCCAAATAATAAGTTTTTGCGAATTTATCACTAAAGAAGCATACATATGCTTCAAAACTTCATAAATGTACTTCTGATATAAAAATGTCTGCGCGGAGATAACAAATTTGAAAAAAATGGCCCCAGGGTGTTTTTCAACGTCTGTAGGAGGAGACTCTAGCAAAATAGTATATTGTTTCACGAGTGACGAAAGTAAGCTCGTGAACATTACCTGTAAACTGTTCTTTCGCTTCAAAACATGTTTTCAACCAGAGAAACACTATACTTTTTCTACAATCCTGTTGTTATCTTAATAATATGCTAAAAAAGAACAATGAACAAATATTAAAAATTAAATTAAACTTTACTTATGATTTGAATATTGGTTAATTGTTACATTCGAGCAATTATTCAAAATTATAGGGGCATTACAATCAAGATTTTTATGTATTGAGGTAAACAATGCCACATCTGTTATGTTGTAAACTGATGTCACTCCAGATGAAGATGCGCCGTAATCGGATAGCGTTGTATTTTGTATGGATTGTAATATTTTGGTTTGTATTTGATTTTTGCTGCTAACTGATTGAACAACATATCCCTCCGCAACGTTACTAGATTTCCAGCCTCCATGCTTTTTTAACTGAAGTAAATCACCTCCTGCATCTACTAATAGCGTTGCGGAAGTTCTACGCAAACAATGCCCAGTATATTTTTAGGGATCAGGCAAATTTAAATATTGAGCTATTTGCATAGGAAATTTACCGAATTTATCTATTCCCACAACCTGTCTAGTACACTTCCCGTTCTGGTAGTTAATAAAGTATCTTGAATTTATTTTGTCCATATCTAGTGGACGAAGGTTCATATATTTTTTTGAAATCTCGTAGAAGAACCCAGGAATGTGGAAGGAACGCGGTACTTTTGTTTCTGTATTACATATTGTAACTAAGAGTATACTGCTGGTATCTTTTACGACAAGCCTCCGAAATTACAAAAGCTAAGGCTACCTACAAACGTTAATATTAATATCATCAAGAATTTGTTGCAATAATAAAGTAATTAACTCACGGAAGAATTTTTTTAGACTTTTGACTTTTAAAACCATCAGATTTTCGTTTAAAAAAAGAACGTAACTTGGGATATTTACTGAGATCGATATTATTTTTAATCGATAAAGAGGTTCTCAACATCGAATACATAGACCATAGCGTCGATGACTTAATTTTTTTTGACAACCATTCATAATACGCAAGCAGCACAGTTTCCAAAAATGAATGTACGTGATTATCAACTCTCCAATGCATGAATTTTGCATATATTTCTTCATATCTCTCTTTAGATTTTACTGGTAATAAATCCAAAGAGGTTTTCTCAGCTTGATTTGCTATTTCTGGTGGTGTATTTGGAAAATCTAAATCACCTTCCGAATCAGAAATCATGATAACTTGAAAAACTAACAATGCTTTCAGTGCAGCAAACTAATGAAACCAGGCAACTAGATATAAATTGTTTTTGAATAAAAATGCATTCTTATTATAGAAATGATTCCTGTCTTTGTTTATTAATAATTAAAAGTCATCAAAACATTATATACGAGGGCGGGAAATGATTGAAAATATAAATTTAACTTTCGTCACTAGAACCGAAAGTTAACGTTATGATAATTTCTCTCACTTGCGACGGAAATCACGTTTTCGCTGAAGGTATTCTATTACAAAATGACTTATTTTCGTGAAGGGTTGTAGAAAAAATTATTTACCAATATATCGTTATGTTAGCCTGAATAAAGCTGTATGATTAGAATATTTTTACAATGATTCTTTCATTATAAACAAACGTCAAACGTTGATAATTTCAATGTTGCCATTTGAAGTGACGTTGACGAGAATATGAAAATGATTTCAATGTGTGCGTGACCGTGTGCGTTACTATATACGCGATCGAAATAAGCGTGTGCAAGTCATAGAGAACACGAAACAAACCTAATCACTTTATGACGTGAATTAAAGGGACACAACCCAACCCAATCGGGCTTACCCAGTTTTGTAACGCACTCGCAAATCAATTGTTCATTTCACGTAGAAGAAAGAACCTAACGTAACCAATGACGTTCATGGCAAAAACTGGCTACCGGTCGTATTGGTGGAGTATAGAATAAAGTGCTAGAGCTCTCGCACGCTATACACGTACACGAGTTTGTGCATATACAAAAATACATTTTTGGTATAGCTCACAAAAGGAAATTTTATAGCCCTTTTTAGTTGCCTAAATTGATTTTTCCACCTTTTACTATGGTGTTATGATATTCTTAAATCAAATATTTTTTTTCCATTTCCAAATCCATCCACTGGGTCAATGTTACCAAATCACACATGGTTGTGACGGATATGTTCATTGAAATGCTTTCAATTATTGATGGAAATATACAGGGTGCTATTTTAAATGGAAAAGTTGATTACTCGGATTCAGATTTATTTAAATTTTTTTTTAAAACCAAACAAAAGACACTCACTTATTATTTTCAATAAACTGGGTTCATAAGGCAACAACACGTGTTTCACCATACACTAACTTCTTAAGGTGGAGATAATACTAATTCAACAATTACAATATTTCATATTGAATAAGCAGAACAGGTGGTAGTAGGTATAAATGTAATTAAGGATATCCCAATAAGTCATTGAGTTGAACGCGGATTGTATCCATTACTTGTTTGATCTTCAGTAAAACAAAAGTTATGATAGAGAATTATTGAAATTAATTTTGTGATTTTTTGCATTTATTGATTTCCAAACTTTCTAGAAGATTAAATTAAAAACCTTTTCTTTCTATATGTGATATTTCAAACTCGTTATCAAAACCATGTTTCCCAGTCAAAAGGTGAGTAGCAAATTCGTTTTCTTCCAATATTCGCTTTCTAAAAGTTTTGCCTATTTGGCCTATGTAGAAACTTCCACAAGAACTACAAGTTAATTCATATACTGCAGATTTTTGGGTTTTAGCTTAACTGTTCTTGATAAATTCACCTAAATCATTATCTATTTTGTATGTAATATTTGTATTTATTTTTAATACAATAAAGGCTACTGGAATCTTGATGGTTCTATGAGGATCAAAGTACACAAAGGCCCATTATCCTCATTAGGTAAATTTTTTATGGTTTTTGTGGATAACTATACTCTCCAGGCAGAATAATTTTCCAGTGTCGTTGACCGATTTAAATCATGAATATCAATTTTGTTACTAGATTCGATCATATGGTCCGCCACACTTATTCTCCCTTCGGCAGGAAACATGGACCAAATGTTCGTGGAACCTTTTGGAAATTGGACGTTTTGTCTGACTGTAATGGACTTGTCATAATTTTGGCAACTAATTTCATAAATTTCCAACTTATCTGACTGGTCAGTTTTGTCTTTCGGGTTTCCTAATAACGTTTGCAACTTATTTCTATTGCTATAAACTGCTTGGAGATATTTACATTTTGTTTTGAAACCTCTCGTGAGGTTTGGATGGAGATGGAGTCCGTGGTTTCATTCACTAAACGTGTGATACGCTTCTTTCTCAAGAAAATTATTTATAATATTCTGTAGTATTAGCGTCCTTCACTTAAAATTTGGTTTCGAGGTAGCGGGAATGAGTAGTCTGAATATCAAATTTCCGACGTTTCGACGTTTATTTGGTGTCTTCATCAAGGCTGAAAATACATGAAATGTTCAATATCTCATGTTGATAAAAACATGATTATTAAAAGTTAACACACGAGGGAACAAAGATATAGTAAAAAAAAACAACAAACAACTACCACCAAATGGTCTGCCACAACTGCGAAAAATGTTGCATTGGAATGATCAAACAACATCTGAAGACTAGAATCCAACAACACAACACATCATTTCACTGAGAGACATTAATTCAATTTTGAAGAAGTCAAAATCGTGGACAGAGAAAATAATCAATATAAGAGGAACATCAGCGAAATGGTCCAAATATTCCAGAACGATACCGTGAATTTGAGAACGGATACAGATAGATTGATCGTTTGCTACAACCATCTTTTAAATGAATATAAACAATTTGTCCGCAATAAACCAGATCAAAGGGCCCGTCTAATTCCAGGAGTTCTCGTTCGAGAATACCGTACTACGCGACAATATATGCTTATCATCTGCTGTTGCTGTTTGTGTTTTTTTTCCTTTGGGTTTTTAAATAGTTGTAAGTTCGTATAAATAAAGAAATCTATTTGGTGCTTGATTTGTTGAAAATATAAACAGGATGTTCATAAAATCAGATGTGGAATCATCTGCGACTGAAAGATAAACTTTAGTCACTATCTTCCATCGTCAAGATAACCAAAAAATAAATATCTGAATAAAAATGCAAATTTTCAATTTCAGATTTTTTTTTTTTTTTTTTGAGTTAGGGCCTTTTCAGAATATCTATCAGATGTAGTTCAATGTCCAGCGTGGCTTTAGCCGGGGAAGTAGTTGTTTTCTGTTAGACATTCACAAAAAATAATTCATTTTAATCGTGGATTTTTCAATTCACAGAAAAATCTTTCTATCAATATCCAATTGAGAATGTTTCCCTTTTCTATTTGGTGCTCATCTCCATACTATCAATACGAATTGTATTTCCGACCATAGTGTTCCAGAAATTTTATTCACACCAACAAATCCGTCATTTGATAAACCATGTGGACTTTCAGTGAAATAATGGATCTATTGGAAAACAATTTCGTCTGAATCTTTGAAAACCTAGATCTTTATTTGCTATTATTTTAATTAAGAGTTTATGTCACTTCTCGCATCTTGTTATATTTTATTTTATATGTTTTGACCATTTGGTGATAGTTGTTTGTTGGTTTTTTTTTATCATATTTTTATTCCCTTGTGTGTTAACTTTCAACAATCATGTTTTTATTAACATGATATATTAAACATTTCATGTATTCTCAGCCTTGATAAAGACGGCAAATAAACCTCGAAACGTCGGCAATTTGATATTCAGACTACTCATTGTGCCTATTCCCGCTACCTCGAAACCCAATTATCAATAATGTCTGGTGTATATCCATTAATTATTGCTATTTCCTCGATCTTTTTTATTTCATTTTGAAAACAATCAGTATTCAATGGGAAGTTTACGGCTCTGTGGATTAGAAAATTGAAACTAGTCATTTTGTGTTGAATGTGGTATTTTGAATCGGCTGGGATGAACCTGTTCGTGTGGGTGGGCTTTCTATTTCCAAATGCTCTTCATTTCTGATGACCAGAGTGTCAAGGAAAGCTAATCGTCCGTCAACTTCCATTTCTACCATGAAGTTTATTCGGTCGAACACTGAATTCATAAATGGATTTTGATTTTTTGTGTCAAAAATACAAAACACATCATCCACATACCTGAGCCAAATTTTTGGAAAATATCGAATTTGACGTTTCAGATTTGTTTCGAATTTACTAATAAAAAGGTTTGCCATGCATGTTGATAGACAATTGCCCATGGCAGTGCCTTCCTTCCGTTGGTAGAATTTATCTTGGAATATGAAATAGTTTTGATCCATGCATGAGGATGTCAATTTCGAAAATTCCTCGACTCTTTCTAACTCAAACTTACTCGACTCTAAAAGTTCTTTCAAGTACTGCAAGGTTTCCGGAATAGGTACACTTGGAAACAGAGAGCTTACATCGAACGAAACCAAAATCTCATCTTCCAACAAAGTTGCTCAATAAAGGCTTGAAATAAATTCCTTGTAAGAGTGCCACAATGGAAAACATCATTAGTGATATTGAATGTGGTTTGAAATATCAAAATGAAAACACCAAAAGTTATATTAGAAACGCATGTAAAATTCAACTGACACATAACTCTACAAATCAGCCTACAAGACATGAGAACAGTACGAATAAGGTGATAAAATATATACTAGAGAAATATTGCTTATATCTGAAAGCAGATAAAGCAAACAATCTAGTCAATCTAGCTAAATCAGAGTATTTTGAAAGAATGAACAAACATATTCACAAGATCCTTATGAACAACTCAAAAGAACACCGTAACCAAATGATACGCAACTATAAGTCAACTGTGGATACCTACAAAATACTATGAATGATCGTTTGATATTCAAGTTGCGTATATCAAACCGAGTTCCCGAGATCATAGATGTTGGGCTCGTTAAAGAACCCTACCTCTGAAACAACAGAAGATTTGGCAAAATTTCCGGTTGGGGGGAGTATGCTCACCGTCGTCATTATTTAGTCCTGGTCGCAAAAATAGGCCGACGTTAAATGAAGTAATAAAAAACAAACCCAACAGTTCCAAAATTTCACGGTTTGCCAAAAATTCATGAACCCGGTAGTATAATAATAATAATAACGTTTATTCGCACAATAATAGACAAGATACATATACAAAGTGGCAAATAAACAAAAGGAACCTGCAAAGCCTAATGGCTGTGTGCAGAATAAGTAATCACTCAAATAAAATAAAAATAAAATAGTTTTAATGATTTTATGTTACCTATATCTACTTTAATCAATATTCAAACCATACAATTCTACAACACTAATAAATGGGAAGTGAATAAAATGATAGTGTAATCCCATAAAAGAAGCCTTGTGCATGAGAAACACTGTAACATTGATCCACAGCGCGGGGGGGGGAGGAAGGAAGTTAAGAAGATGTTTTTATAGAACAAAAGTGGTGTTTTGGCTATTTATAAATTGGTGTATGTCTTTTCTAGGAATGGATTGGATCAATTTTTTTATTTTATTTTTGAACATGTTAAGCGAGTTCAATCTTTTGATTACATTGGGTAATTCGTTATATAATTTGGGACCAAGGTAAGTGAAACAACTCAAGCCTATAGCTTTTTCCGGGCGAGGTACAATCATCCTTCTATCGGTGTTATGTCTGGTGTTGTACACATGGTCAGTATGCTTTGAAGTATTTTTATCTTTCTGTTGTTTCAATAAAATAATTCTAGTATAGAGCTGGTTGATGTCGAAAATTCGAGTTTCATTGTATGAAATATCTGTTGAGTATTGACGAGGATTTTTGTGAATAACTTTCAGTATATACTTCTGTATTTTCTCCAGGTTATTCTTGAAATTAGGTGACGTTGCTCCCCAGGCTATAATACCATACGTTAGATGGCTTTCAACTAGAGAGAAGTATAATGTTTTCAGTAAATTCAGGGGTAAAGTGTTTGATAAGAATTTAAATCTGTATATCATTGGTCTGAGTTTTTTATCACATATTCAATATGTTTGTTCCATCTGAGGTGTTTATCTACGTAGATGCCAAGGTATTTTATATTTTCAGCAGATTTCACTGTTCTCGTTAGAGTTGTTTTTTATGTGCAGCTCTTTGTATTCAGGTAAGTATCTGGAGTAAGAGGAAAAAGGTACAAATAATGTTTTTTTTAAATTGACGGTTGAAAATTTATAATCAAGGTAGGTGAAGATGAATCCTAAATCCATCTCAGCAATCTGTTTCAGCTCTTGCCAGTTTGCTGCTTCATAAAAAATTGCTGTGTCATCTGCAAATGTTGTTATCTTTCCTCTGATGTTCGGCTGGAATATGGCTATCGGACGAGTTCAATAGTTTACGTATCCAGCCAAATAGTATCTCTATCAAGAAATCTTATGAGTTCATCGATAGAATCAGAAATTTAACTTTGGTGGAAGGTGAGATTTTGGTTTAGTTCGATGTAAGCTCTCTGTTTCCAAGTGTACCTATTCCTGAAACCTTGCAGTACTTGAAAGAACTTTTAGAGTGGAACAAGTTTGAAACAGAAAGAGTCGAGGAACTTTTTAAATTGACATCCTTATGCATGGATCAAAACTAATCATATTCCAGGATAAATTCTACCTACAGAAGGAAGGCCCTGCGACGGGCAATTGTCTATCACCATTCATGGCAAACCTTTTTATGAGTAAATTCGAAACGAATCTGAAACTTCTAAGAGTCAATATTTTCCAAAAATTTGGCTCTGGTATGTGGATGATGTGTTTTGTATTTTTGACAGGAAAAATCAAAACATAGACGTATTCCTAACATCCATGAATGCAATGTTCGAACGTATTAACTTCACGGTAGAAATGGAAGTTGACGGACAATTACCTTACCTTGACTCTCTGATCATCAGAAATAAAGAGCGTTTGGAAATAGAATAGAATAGAATAGAAATTTATTAACCATTCAGGTACGGGTAGTACATAGGGCATGTCATAAAGTGATTGTCATAAATAAATAGATAATATAAATATTATGGTGAAATGAATAAGTACTATATAGAAATAGCAATAGATGGAGATAAACATTTACAAACAGAAAGGCACTATTCAAACCTAATATACAGATAGTTGGTTATCATCCAAGTATTCATGTATGCTATAGAAACATTCATTCACAAGAAGTTTTTTTACACCGGCTTTGGATTTAAATTCACCAGGAATTTGCTTGATTTTCAGTGGGAGATTATTATATAATTTTATTGCATTATAATGTGGTGATCTCCCATATGCTAGTGTTCGATGTGTAGGTACCATTAATGTATTGCTGTTGCGTGTATTGTGTTCATGTGCAGTTGGGAGAGTGGGTGGGTATTTCAGATTTTTTCTTGCGTACAAATATATATATATATATATATATATATATAAATATATTATATATATATATATATATATATATATATATATATATATATATATATTATATATATATATATATATATATATAGCGCTTAGGATTTGATTCTGAATCATAACTGGTTTACAGCCATCCAAATATCCATCTTTGAAAATCAATCTTATGATTTTCTTTTGAATTACAAAAACTCTTGGGAAATTTGTAGCTCTATCCCAACAGAGAATGTTTTGAGATATGTGTGAGTATGCTAAGGCATAATATATGGCCAACAAGGCAGCTGTGTCAAGACAATACTTCATTTGAGACACTGCAAAGTAAGAGCTATTAAGTTTTTTACAGACACTGTCTATGTGATCATCCCAGGTGAGCTGACTTATTTACTATCTCAAAAACTTCACTTTCTTAGATAAATTGATATATACATCACTCTTCATCGGATTGAGAATTGGGCGTCTAAGATAGAAGTTCACTGTCATCGTTTTATCTACATTGAGTACTAATGAATTACGTTGGCACCATCAGCAAATTCATCAGCAACTTTAAAAACTTCCGCTTTCAATACTTCAATATCATTGCTAGCGATTGTAATCGTAGTGTCGTCAGCATACATAGTTATGTGAGCTTTTATATGTTCAGGTAGGTCGCTAATAAAAATAGTGAAGAGTAGAGGTCCCAGGACAGAGCCCCTGGGGACACCCATTTTTACAGGATATTTTCTAGAATTAACATCACCATATCTCACTACCATATCTCGTGCTGTCATGTATGAGTGTATCCAGTTTATTACATGTTCAGGAAAGTTTAGGGCATAGAGCTAGGAAACTAAATTGAGAGGATCCACGGTATCAAAAGCTTTCGATAGGTCAAATAGAAGGGATACAATATAATCCCCATCATCAATCTTTTTCAGAATATGATTGAGTAGAAAGCAGGAGGCCATTTCCGTAGATCTTTCTTTTCTGACTCCATGTTGACTGTCACATAGTAAATAATTCATTTCGAGGTATGATGTAATACGATTGGCAACTATTCTTTCACAGATTTTAGATAGCGATGTTAGTGAAGATATTTGCCTATAGTTTTCCATTTCCTGCTTATTACCTTTTTTATTTAATGGAATTATATATATTTTATTTTGAATATATCTGGAAAACGTCCTCGAAAGAGTGATTGGTTCATTAAGTACACCAGAGGAGTAATGATGAGATCTAGTATATTTGAAATAGTGTGAAGTGATAGTTCATCCAAGCCATATGTATTTTTATTCTTTGTAGTTTTAATTGTTTCAATAATTTCTATCTCAATTATAGGATCAGTCTGATACTCATGTATAGTATTTATAGACATATACAGAAAGCCCACCCACACGAACAGGTTCATCCCAGCCGATTCAAATCACCACATTCAACACAAAATGCCTAGTTTCAATTTTCTAATACACAGAGCCGTAAACTTCCCATTGAATGCTGATGGTTTTCAAAAGGAAATCAAAAAGATCAAGGAAATAGCAATAATTAATGGATAAACACCACACATTATCGAAAATCGGTCCACACTAGTTCGCTCCCGTAGTCAGATAACCCTGTTAATTGTATGCTAGTTTGCTCCGGTGACCGTATGGTAGTTCGCTCCCGTCATTTGAGGAGATTAAAGTAATTCTAGGAATATGAATACAAAGTAAAAACGCTATAAATACTCATGTAACAATATATTTGATTTTATATTACATTGGATACATACCCACTTTTAAAAAACATTACATTTTATGAATCTTGCACAATATTTGGCAAGAATTTCTATGGCACACATTTTACAAATTGGAATCTACTTATAACATTTTGTCCTAATAATGGTATTTTTTCATCTACAAATTGTTTGCGTGAGTGAACTGCGATATACCTTGATTTGTTGAAAATATAAACAGGATGTTCATAAAATCAGATGTGGAATCATCTGCGACTGAAAGATAAACTTCAGTCACTATCTTCCATCGTCAAGATAACCTCTTGTGGGGTATTCATGTTGAAAAGGGAAACATTCTCAATTGAATATTGATAGAAAGATTTTTCTGTGAATTGAAAAATCCACGATTAAAATGAAGTTATTTTTTGTGAATGTCTAACAGAAAACAACTACTTCCCCGGCTAAAGTCACGCTGGACATTGAACTACATCTGATAGATATTCTGAAAAGGCCCTAACTCAAAAGAAAAAATCCTGAAATTGAAAATTTGCATTTTCATTCAGATAGTTATTTGATTTTCTATTCCAGGCTTAATTAAGAACTCATAAAGATGAATGAGGCAAAGAAGAATGTTTGCCAGAAGAGAGTACTCACCAGAAATCATTCGTAATATTGACGCAGGAGAAACATTGCATTCATTAGGTCTTCAATACATTTTTGTCGACGAAAATCTATGTTTCCCTTTTCAACATGAATACCCCACAAGAGGTTATCTTGACGATGGAAGATAGTGACTAAAGTTTATCTTTCAGTCGCAGATTATTCCACATCTGATTTTATGAACATCCTGTTTATATTTCCAACAAATCAATCTATCATACCCCATGACAGGTTTTAATGTCAGAAAACACTAATTTAAAAGTGTCTCTCCAAAATAAATGATTCTAACTTTTTCCATCTTTGCAAAGTGAGATTGCTCCTTGAAAATGTGTTTCCCATTTCTTCCGGTCTTCCTGATGATCGTGGAAGCGTGAAATAGATTTTCGTCGACAAAAATGTATTGAAGACCTAATGTCTCTCCTGCGTCAATGTTACGAATGATTTCCGGTGAGTACTCTCTTCTGAAAAACATTCTTCTTTGCCTCATTCATCTTTATGAGTTCTTAATCAAGACTGGAATAGAAAATCAAATAACTATCTGAATGAAAATGCAAATTTTCAATTTTAAATTTTTTCTTTTGAGTTAGGGCCTTTTCAGAATATCTATCAGATGTGGTTCAATGTCCAGCGTGGCTTTAGCCGGGGAAGTAGTTGTTTTCTGTTAGACATTCACAAAAAATAACTTCATTTTAATCGAGGATTTTTCAATTCACAGAAAAATATTTCTATCAATATTCAATAGAGAATGTTTCCCTTTTCAATGCGATATACCCTTTTCTATTGGTCAACATTTCGTATTTCAATAAAAGTATCAGTTTGAATATTTTTCAAATGTTCTAGAAATGTAAATATATTGGGATGGGGATTGTAGAATAAAGTCTAGCCAGTCTTCACTTCAGGATGGCTTCAATAACATTAAGGGAATTTTTTTCCATGTCTCCATTTCGAGTTGTGTATCTACATATTGTTGGTTAATGTTTCTTTACTCAATATTAGTTGAATGTAAATCTAGTTAGGAATTCCAAGGAAAAACATTTTTCAGCCGAAATTAATCGTACTATCCGCGCTGACAAGTTATAAGGTGTATAATTTCTAGTTGTTGTTGGTACAATATAAACTTTCCGATTTTTTTTTATATATCATCCCAAATTAGCTTATAGAAAATTTCATATCTGATTATATTATGAATAACTAATAATGCACCATTTTATTCAGAGAAAAATCCCAATATAAATTCCATTTTGTATACCTTAAAGGCAAAGCTTTACTTCGAACCCCTTCTCTTAAAAAATGTGGAGAATTTTCAATAAAGACATGTTTGCAACGTCCCGAAGCGTATAAGCAAATACGAAAGTTTTTTAATAGACCGCTAATAAAAAGGATTTTTTTTCGAGGACGGGACGGGAGGTCTTGAACATGCTAATATAATCCACCCTACAAAATCTCGCAGACTGATGAAACGGGTTTTGAATTTAATTCAATTTTTCGCCTATATCTCGCAGCCAGTTACTCCATTGTGCTTCGTATTTTTCGGCGTAATTATGAGGTCTTTCCCGAACCTAAATAATACTGAATGAGTGAGATCACCAAACCCGCATAAGGAATTCGTAAACAATGAACATTTCAGTGCCGTATCGTAGTATTTGTCAAATGAACATTTTCTCATAATTGTGTTTGACGCTACTGTAGCACCGAAATAATTGAGCTCACTGTTTCACCTAACTAGTGATTTGGTTATAATTGGGAAATTAAATAGATAAATAGATATTTATTATTACCTTTATTGCCATTTCTACAAATGTTAGGTTCGTCAGAGAATATGTAATTTCTGTAAAATTCGAAATATACGCTCAACAACTAAACATCTACAAACACACTCAAGTATGGTAGAACCAGAGATCTAAGAAGGTCGTAAATCACCAACCACTTGAGTTATCAGCAGGCGGTGGATTCTACGCAGAGTTGTACCTGCCCTAGCCATTAAATTTTGTTTTATAGATAGATATTGGGTTAAATTATTGAGAAAAATCGCTTGAATATAATTGAGAATTGTTTATTCATATATAATATATGATAATAATATATATGATTATATTATATAATAATATACGATATACCTAATTAATGCAAAATGTCAAACAAACAAACAAAGGTATTTATAAACAAAATTACTCCCGAAGATCAGTTTCACTGTCGTCATCCAAATTGGTAATAAACTTTTCTTTGGGAATTTTTTCTATATCCATATATGACTTTTACACCTTTTCAATATGGGAAACACACTTGGCCCAGCTGCTATCAGGAATGTTTGCAGTTTCTTAAAAACCTTAATTAAGGTTTTTTGATGCCATATATGTTCAATTGGGTTGAACATACAGTGATAAGGAGGAAATCTGAGCACCGTATGTCCCAAGCTTTCAGCCAATGAATCACAAAAATATTTCTTTTTTATCGAATAACTGCGTAAAACTTCTAGTAACTGTTTTTTGTGTACTTTTCCTCATAGTACATATCATTATTCAACATATATTCTTGTATAGTGGCTTTGGTGTCATTTGAACATGGTGCTTCATGTCTTCGACTGTGGTAGCTATTATCCATGACGATAATACTGTTGGGTGGAATATTTGGTATGAGTTTATTTTGGAACCAGTCTTCAAATAATTCGGCTGTAGTATCATCATGATGATCGACTAAAGAGTCCTTAATATTCTTTGCCGATGAAGACAACGCATTTGGTATGAAACCATTTTTGGTTCCAGCGTGAATTATCGTAATGCGTTTTCCTTCATTAGACGGCGCATTAGTTAGGCACAAGTTAGATGAGTCTACCCAACTTCTGTTTGGAATATCGTGTGTATCGGAAGTTTCATCCAAATACACTTCTGTTCTACCATATTATCTGAATTTGTTTATTGCCAATAAATATTCAAATCTCCATTTCTCAAGGCGCACAGATTCCATTATGATTTTTCTGCTACTAGGGACTCTTTTAAATTTAAATCCGTTTTGTAAAAGAGACTTCCTTAAAGTCTCTTTGCAACACTGGATACCACTTTCATTCTTTTTAAGCCGTTGCATTGAAATATCTAATGTAGGCACAATTTGCTCTTTATACAAGGCAAATATTGTTCTTCAAATTTTATCTACAGCGCAGCCATCTAGTTTCCTTGAACCGCCAGAGTCTTTTCATTTCGTTCTTATTAAAATAGAGTTACTCACTATTCCAAACACTGTGGAATACCGTGTTTTTGTTAAAGAAGCTCTTTCTTGCACAGCTTCATCCTTGGACATTCCACGTTCCAGAAGGGAAGTATAAACATTCAATATAATTTGTTTCTCATGAGGGTGTAACATTTGTCGACTAGTGGTACTACGACCACTAGTTGGAGTACTAGCTTCAGGATGAGCCCATGGACGCCACATTTTTCACGACACTAATGACTAAATGTTGTTTGAATTTCCCACTTTTATTTCTGAAAACAGTCTTGTTTTCCAAATCTGGTGGGTAATTTATTTTGTAACCGTAAATAGACCATGGGCTATTAACGAGATTATAGCGATAATCTCGTTGATAGCCCATTAACTGAAACATATCCTTACCAAGGGTTCTAAATCAACCTAACGAGATTTTTTATTATCAACTAAATTTCAATACAAAACTGTCAACAAAAGCCAAAAATAATGGAGAGGCCACTATTATTAAAATGCCAAACTATTTCATGAGATATTTTAATCCGGACCTGGGAATCTTTGAAGAGACACACACTTTTATTGCTTATCTACATTTCGAACAATAGGTAATAATGAGGGTCGTCGGCTAATATTGATTTACGACCTCTTTAGATTTCTGGTTCTACTTTACAATAAAAAAAAAACAAATCCTCAAATTCTGTGAGTGAATAAAATGCATTTTCACGAGATTGTTTTCAGTTGCTATTAAAATGTATTGAAAGACAACGTTTTCATTAAAAATTAAAAATGTCTAATTTCTCAAGACAGCTGAATACAAAAACCTATACAATAGATGTATGTTGGTCGCATATCCATAAAAAACAACTACTTCCCCGGCTAATGCCTCGACGGACGTTGAATGACATCCGATGGATAAACGTGCAAAGTCCTACAAGGTACTTTGCAAACGTTCATTGCTAAATGTATCAATATAATCAGTAGTTGTGTTGAGATGGCAATAGCCAGGGAAGTAGTTTTTTATGGGTATGCTACCAATATACACCTATTGTATATGTTTTTGTAGTCAGCTGTCTTGAGGAATAAGACATTTTTTATGTTTAATGAAATTATGGCTGGCTATCAAGAATGTTACGGATGTCTGTCTCTTATTGTAAATATTTCTATCCTGGTATTCAGGATGACATTTGAAGTTGGTGATGTTTTAGTTGCAGTAGTTGTGTTGAGATGGCGTTAGCTCCATTCCGCTAATTCGATCTCAGCAAATGCTCTGACGTGGATTGATGTTAATTGTTTCAGTCAGGTAACGCAGACGTTAATCATTGTCTGCTTGGCCCATCCTGTACTGATGAGGGGAAATACCCCGAAACCATTCCACAGGTGGGTAGCCTGACTGAAATGGTTAATATTGATCCATTTCGCAATAAACATTTGCAAAGTACCTTGTAGGACTTTGCATTTATCCATCTGATATCACTCAATGTCCGTCGAGGCATAAGCCAGGAAAGTAGTTGTTTTTTTTATGGATATGCGACCAACATACACCTATTGTATAGGTTTTTGTAGTCAGCTCTCTTGAGGAATAGGACATTTTTCATTATTAATGAAATTATGGCTGTCTATCAAGAATGTTACAGATTTATCTCTCTTATTGCACAAAGTTTTCAAGTCTCTAGGCAGCAAATTATATAAATAAATAACATAGTTGGGTGATTTATTATATGAGGTATCATTTATTTTTTAGTATATATTTTTTTTGACTTCGTTTGAAATAGGTATGAAGCAATCGATATTTCAATCAATATGCATGTAGATTTTAGGAGGGTCGATATGGCTCTTCAGCCTCTCCGTACCTTGAGGTTTTTTGTACATTACCCTTCATCTATTCAAAACCCGGGTTTCCGACACTTCTTGCGAGGCATATCAGTTTCCTGGGACCTGAGTTTCTGATATATGAGGGCGTTAGCGAAACCCCTTCCAGAAACTTCAGCCTTCTGTTTGCAAAACAATGCTTGGTAATCGCAAATCAGGTTTTTTGCAGTTTCAGCGAAGTTCTCGCAGTAACGGCACAGTTCACTGAATACGGCACAGTTCGAGAGGCGGTTTAGCTTTCTTTGGCGAATGCTTCAGAAGCCTTTCCGCTTGTGTTTGTCCTGGAACCTCAAGGATACCAGTGGTTCACAATTGATCAGCTTCCCAGCATGGAAACTGTTCCTTAGGCGGCTCGTCCATATAAACAATCGGTTGCATTGAACCAGTTGTTTCATTTTACGTCCATTTATGTAACCTTTTTGGAGTTGAGTTTGAACTATGTCATCCTCCAATGAATATTTAGTGGTGAGTGCTTTGTATTCAAGACGAAGGAAAACCCGAAAGCGTTTTTGGGTTCATCCTGATTTCAAGAAAAATTACGAGAGACGGTTTTTATAGTAGTAGAGGAAATGCAAGACCCGGTCGAATACTCGCATCTCGTTGAATTTATAATTATATAAGCAAGGATATTTCTCTATTTCCTGCACTAGAGCAATATTCAAAGCTTGCTCGTCAGTCGACAGGAAATTGGGTCAGGAAATTGAGTCTTCCTTTCTTGGCAAGACCGTCTGCTTTCCCATTGGCTTTGATTCCCTGAGACCTGGTACCCACATCAGAGTGACCTGATTGTTACGAAACTGCAGTTTGATTGTTGAAATATACTCGATTAATTTGATGTCCGTTTATTACACCTCGATAACACGAAACAATACTGCACTCTGACAATGAAACACTCAATCCAAATTCATTCTCCAAATATCCCGCCTAACGCCCTGCACAAAATGATAATTCACCTTGACTCCGCTAGGACTGAATAACTGAATAACTTATTTATCCTCGTTCTTGGCTTCGAGAATCTTCGAGCAGTTTGTGGAAACATCGGGATCATTCGGTGTTTGTTATCGGAATTTTCTGCCGTTTCACCATTTGGCGCGTGCGAAAAAAACCACAACGCAGGGGCGTACTGTACTTATTTTCGTAACAGTATTTCCTATTTTTTTGCTTGGAAATACACATTTCATGCACAAATTACTTGAAGCGATGTGATGTGATTCATACTCAACAAGCAATTTTATTGATTATTCAGATTGAGTATATGATTTTCCTCCATCAAATATTTCATTCGGGGTAATTGATTATTTCGGTTGTTTCAGGTATTTGGCTCAAGAATATTTTTCTTCAGCTGCTACGACATTTTTCAACAATCCAAATATTTGAAAATAATGGATTGCTTGCTTTAAACAAATCAAATACTTGGTTGAAAATAATAATATATTTAATTTAATACTTTGAATCAGATTTGCTCATCACAAATAAGTACAAATAATCACAAATGTATCGAAATAAAGTTGAAAAAACATACAAACGTGAATATGATGCCTGACACCTGATTCAATAACAAGTAATAAATAAACAGTGCGGAGTGTTTAATCGATATAGGACTACAGTAAGTTATCTTATATGCACGTAATAATATACATTTATCTACGAAATATACTTGCTTGTAGAATATAAAAATTCAACTTCATGAATTTTGGGTACAGATATGACTGTTGACATAAGTATGTATTTCATAAAATGGTGGAAAAATAAATGAAATTTATTTGAGTTTAACAGGTACAAATACAATACGAAAAAATAGAGTGTCATACAAATATTTAATAAATTTCAATCTTAGTCAGTTTTACTGTCACTATCGTCATCCAAGTTCACAACAATTTTTCATCTGGAAACTTGATCTGTATTCAAATATTATTTTTCTACTTTTTGTACATGCGCTACACAATTTTCCCAGCTTTCATTTGAAATAGTCTGCATTTCTGACTGAATCAAAGCTACCACAGATGGATTTAAAGTTGGCGAAACAATATTCCTCCTTACCGATGAACAAAGGAGAATTATTTAAGTTGATCTGGTATGTAATATTTCGAAATAGTTAACAAAACAATGTTTTTCAGTTAAGAGGCGAGTAGCAAAAGTTGAATTCTATACATAGAATAATTAATTCCGCTTTCAGAAGAAAATTTCAATAAAGAATTGAATATAATTAATTGCTATTAATTACGGTTACAGTCCAAACCTTATGGATATTCTTTCAAGAAAACTTATCAAAAAAGGTATAATGAAGGTGTCTCCTACTAAAATCCAAACGAATACAAACTGATAACTGAATTTTTAAACCACAAATCAGCATGGAAACATGGGCATGTCCTAATTATTTTAAGAAAAAAAGTTAATAATATAATCCAAACCAAATAAAAAGAGGCTAAAAATCAATCAAACTAGTCATAATTATCAAATTACGTTGACAAATTTTAATTCGCACATCAACCCTTTCTTAGTACACAATATAACAATAGACCCTTGATAGATAATGGGATTAGCATTTATAATGAGTCTCTTCGAGCTGTGGCAAAGGTATTTGTCTTAATATGTTATTGTAATTCTGGCTCAAATTCTGAACGTCTGTCCTAAAACTGAATTTTTATTCATGAATATCATTTCACTAATATTTCGTTTCTTCCAATGGTGTATTGCCAAAGCCATTTTTTCTTGTTTTATTACTATTATTATATATCAATTGTCCATTTTTATGATTGTTTTCGATCCATGTTCCATGTTATATTTATGATGCAACACATATTCGTCTTGAACACGATCCATTTAGAGATAAGTTTTGAACAATGTTTGTTTCCAACCTAACCTAATCTACAATGTGTATATTTCAGCCTTGAAAAAGAAATGAATAAAAATTTCGAAACTATTGGTCCCCCCCAAACCCACAAACACAACTGTATGTTAATTGATTCAGAAGGGGCGCAAACTCTATATGATGATTCTTTTTTCCTGCGCATGGACTTTCTTTATGATCTCGAATTTCATTCATTTTAGTGTGATGAAATGTGAATACTGGTTTGGTTTCATCAAGGTTAATTTTTGATAATGCCATAGAAAGTTGAATTTGTGTACTTTTCTCATCAATTCTCAACCTAAAGACCACTGGGCCATGAACTACATATAAAGAGCAATCATTTATCTGATATACATGCAAACTCTCAAAGGGACTTGAATATTCATGTCTCTTTCCTTGAAATTCATAAAAACTCTCGTGATTTTCTCATGCATTATTGATAAAAAATGAGTGGACAACGGGTTATCACACTGAATTGTTAATGAATCGAAACCAGTCTATGTAGATGAAAATCTAGTAGGTGATAATACTGCTTTATTTCGGGATCATTGGGTGTTGAAACTGCACCAGCTTTATCGGCATCAGCTCTCAATTAGAACAGAGTAAATCACGAATGAATGAACACAATATGTGTTCCATGTATCCAGCACTAGTTTGATTGGATACACTTTGCTGCAAACTGTTTATGCATTACCATAGTTGCTACGAGACAATAATATATCTAGACAAATGCACTCATGCCATGAATTTTATTTTTTTAATGAATTACGTCATTTTTCTATGGATAAGAGAACATCTGAATGTGGAAAACATGCACTAAGGGCATTTTTCGCGAAAAAAATCAGGTATTTTTCCATGTTGTCAAGACAATCCATTGTTTGTTCGCTTACATTGTTGATGATTTCATTATTTTTACAAGCTTTTATTTAGTTTCACTTGTTAGTTAGTTGGTTCGTTCGTTGTCAAAATTCATAAATTCAAGATGGCGGACGAATTTTGTGATTATGGTCCGATTCGATTCAAAATTGGTATGTGGGGATTTTCGGAGTCGGAGATTATGAAATTGTTGTCAAAATTCATGAATTCTAGATGGCGGCCCCAAGATGGAGGACGAGTTTTGTGATTATGGTTCAATTCGATTCAGAATTGGTATACGGGGATTTTTAAGGTCGGAGATCATGCATTTTCTGTCGAAATTCTTAAAGTTGAAATGGCGGCCCAAGATGGAGGACGAGTTTCCTGATTATGGTCATATTTCATTCAAAATTGGTATGTGGGTGTGGGTTTGGAGATTATGAATTTTCCGTCAAAAATCTATAAATTCAAGATGCCGACTTCAGGATGACGGGCAAGTTTTGTGATTATGGTCAGATTCTATTCAAAATTGACGTGTGGGAGTTTTTGGTGTCGATGATCATGATTTCTCTCAGCTTAAAACTTACAGGGAAGATACCTTGTGATAACGATGCTCTATTAGAAATGAACAGAATAAGGCGAAATAACTAAAAATTAAATAACTAATAAAAAACCTTTTTAAAGACAAGTTTTTATTTAAGCTACGTACTGAAGAAGATTAAGTCATCGATGACAATGATTACATTATTTTTTGTTGAATTATTTGGTTTTGAAAAGCTTGTCGAGTAAATTAATAAAACTAATACTTCGACAAGTTGTTACTTACCAACCAATCATTGTCCAATGAAATTAATTGGTACCTACTTTCATGTATACTTTGTAAAAATGGAATACTTTGACAAAGTTCTTACTTACCAACCAATCACTGCCCAATCAAATTAATTGGTACCTACTTTTATGAACACTTCGCGCGACGAACTTTTTAAAACCAAATAATTCAACAAAAAATAATTAAATCATTGTCAACGATGACTTGAACTTATTTTATACATTTTAGTATACGGCTTGAATAAAAGCTTGTCTTCAAAAAGGTTTTTTATTAGTTATTTTATTCGAAAGTCAAGATTGAAGTCATTGTAGATTCGGAAACTCTTCTAGAGAAGATATTGATGACTCAGTTGGATCAGCCAAACCAGTAAACACAAATCTATATAGCGTCAGTTTGCCTCGTTCTGTGATTCCAGAAAATATGAACTACAGAGAGATACTACAACTACCGAAATAGCAAGAATTATGAAAAACTGGGTTGTGAAATATGAGGAAATATGATGGTGAAGATTATAAAGATTATACTGTCAAGACAATTTGGGACACAGCCGCTAAGATGGTGCAAGAAAAATATTTCGGAGAATTCAATCGAGGAATAAATCCTTTTTCTGATATTGAGTTTGAAACTGCTAGAAATGCGAAGAGAAAGCAACTGCAGAATCTTCTAGAGCAACGAAAAGTCAGTACAGCTGCTTCGAATATTACAAATACAATATAATGATTGATGCTTGTGATGATAATACCCCGGAAGGTCTTCAGATGAAATGATCAAGTCAGTCAGGGAGAATTCAATGTAACCCCATGTTTACGAAAAAGGTGGTGATGAAAACAAAATGGCTGATCCAAGTCTCAAAACTTAGAAAATCAGCACAGATGCCCGGTTAAACTCTACCACAAATTTATAAAGAAACGCAAGTATAACTACTGACCGATTTTTTTCTAATCCTTACCATAATAAATTCAGGGTCATCACGGTATAAGAATCCTCCGATAGGAAAGAATACTTTTGGAAAATGGAATAGATTGTCAGCAAAAGAATGTGGGGTGGATACTGAAAATCACTAATCATTCCATTCGCTCAACAATAATTTCCCTCATGGCCAAGGTAGGAGTCCAAGAAAAAGAGCTGATCAAAATAAGTGGTGCAGTAGTGTATCGTCACTTAAGCCATATCTACAGTTGAACAAAGAATATAATTCTAATATCCACCTGGAACGATTACCGATTCAAGGTATATAGACTTGTTTATGAACATTGTACTTTCAATCATTGTTTTTTTCAAATAATTTTATGGGATAAATAATTGCTATTTTTCGAGCATTTGTCGAATATAACTCGATATAATATTTTGACAGCTGAATGTTGGCTGGGAAATATCCGAGTACAGTGAAAGCAAATAAAAAATGACTGATTTCCAGAAAGTATAATTGGGAATTCACTTATAGAAAAATTTTACCAAACAATTTTGGGGATGACGTAATAGATTTAACACATTTATTAATTTGTCGATGCCGTTTTATAAGATTTATAGCTCTCGGGTGTTTCACCACTCGTTTTATTCTGCTTTTTTATATAAGATCGACAATTATTTTAGGTAGATTTCATAAAAACGTCACGTCTTTCAAGAAATGTTTGGTATATCTCCGATGATCATGGTCTCCAGAACACAAAAATACTATCAGTTCGAAAGCTCATAAATACCTATACTAAAACTGCAATAATAACATTAAAATAGTGGAGTTCCATAGCACAAACAGGTGAAAATCAATTCACAACCGAAATAAAAAGTGAAGGAACTCACAAAACCCTAATCACCTGAACTGTTTTTACAAACACTAGAGATAAACGTTGTGCTCACCAGTGGCGCCCACTCAAAAAGGAATACGGAAGATAAGGAAGTGACCATCAAAGATGTCTACTTACTGCTGAAAGGAGTTAATAAAAATCTCAATAAGATAATTAAAACACTCGAAGAGAAACTAAAAAAATTTATGAACCATTGTACAAAGAGAATTGGAAACTAATGGAAATAGGGTGGGAATACTAGAGAGAGAAAACATATCACTGAAAAACCAAGTATCAAAATTAGAAAAACGGATGAAACTTGATAATCTCGTGTCTATGGTAAAGAGGAAGAATAAAACGAAAGTCAAGAAACGCTAGTGCGGGGATTCACCGAATTGGCAGCAACAAAATTGAACATTCAAATAACAAAAAATGAAGTCAATAATATTCACAGATTAGGAAAGAAATGGGATATAAGAGACCTATACTGATTTCGTTAGGTTCCCAAATCAGAAGACAGGAAATTTCAAGAAGCGGAAAAAAAGTGAAAGGGACTGGAATAGTTATTACGGAAGATCTGACAGAGGAAGAATTGAAAGACATGAAAATTCTACTTGCGGCACTAAAGAAGCTAGAGCAACTAACAAAACTGCATATATTAGAAGGAACAAGCTCGTCCAAGGTGAAACATACACGGCAGAAGATATCGAAAACGCCAAAGAATCTGAAAACGACGATAATTACCAATTCAGGAAAGAAAAACAGTGAGTGAACCTTCAACACCATCTCCAAAAGAAATTGTAGAAGAAGACATACTAGTGAAAGAAGTTAAAAAAGCGTCCCATAAGGAGAACCCCATTGTAGCAGAAATAAAAAAGTCGAAAGAAGAACCTAAGAAAACTGCCAGAAGAGGTGCTATCGCCCTAACTTCAACTTCAGACAGCCCGAAAAAACTTTAGCTCAAGGACGGAACCTGAGAATAAGCAAAAAAACCTTAGAAAGAAGTATTGCTTGCCATGTACATCTAGATATACCTTTTTATTTTAGTACTTCAACATTACTTTTATTATTTTTAAACTTTTTTTAACACTTTAGTATTTTATCTTCATCTTTAACTACTGAAATATGTAAAGATAAACAAAAAAAAGCCGTGGATTACAGGAGGTCTGATTATCTCTATGAAAGGAAGAGATAAACGGTAAGAGTTATAAAAAATATAGGAACGATGAAACCTACGAATCATACAAAACATACAGGAATAAAATCGTGAAATTAGCCAACGAAATAAAACGCAGATACTAGGAAAAATTATAAACCAAAATAAAAATAACAGTAAAAAAATATGGCAAACCATAAAAGAATACAGCACGCAAACTAATATTTCTAAAAACGATGTACCCACCGAGATCTTACATAACGATGGACTGATTGAAACAAACTCCGATAACATCGCCGAAATTTTCAATAATCACTACACATGTATTGGAGAAAAAATGTCACAAACAATCAAAGCAAATAATATCATAGATAGTGACGATACCGAACTGGAATCGAATAACATATGCTCGATATTTTCAAGGCCTGTGAGCGAAACGGAAATTATACAGATAATTAACAACCTGAAAGATGACTCAGAACCTGGATTCGACAATATTACACTAGAAACACTTAAAAATGTTGCACCTATGATCGTTAAACCTCTATGTTATCTAATGTTTGCTCATGGAAAATGACCTAAGCATTTCAAGGTTGCCATTGTTAAGCCTATGTAGAGAACTATAGACCTATCCGCCTCATCTCTAATCTATGTAAGATATTTGAAAGAGCTTTCAAAGCACGTCTCATTAATCTGCTTCATTATGGTCTGAAAGGCAATTTGGATTCCAGACGAACCGTTCCACAAATTATGCATTTGCCCTGTTAACCCAAAAAATCTATTCCAGTTTAGATTCAAGTCGTCCATGTGCTACAGTTTTTATAGATTTGGCGAAGGCCTTTGATACTATAAGTCATCAAAGGTTTCTGTCAAAATTGGAAAATATTGGGATTCGCGGACCAGCGCTGGTACTTTCACAAGGCTACCTTATTAAACGAACCCAAATGGTAGGAATTGGTTGTATACAGAGTACTAAAAAAAATGCTAACATACGGTATCCCACAAGGAACCGTGCTGGGGCCTATCTTATTTTTAATTGTCACTTCAAAGTGACAATTGTCAGTTCAATGTGGAAATTCCAGATGTTTTTGAAAACTATTTTGTTGTTGGGGCTTCTACGCCTTCGTAGTTTTTAATAATGCGTTGCACACATTCGGGTCGGGAAACCGCGAGGTGGTGGGAATTATGGGGTCATCTGTGTTACCAATACAGCCAATCTCACTTTTTCTTTGAGATTCCAAAGCTTTTCGAATCATATCTATGCACTTCGATTTTTAGTTCTTTTTTTAATACCGACTTATGGGTTCGGATCCCACCAGTATTCTCTCTGCAACACGTATAAGTTGACACACATTTACACCCCGAATAAAACTAAACTCCATCTCATGGGATCCGACCTCATAAATACTTTAATTGCACAAGCAGTTTTCTTTCAATAATGCGTTACACTTCAGTATACACATAACTGCAACTGATTCATTAGAAAAATTGAAAACCAAAGCTGATGATTTGTTGAAAATATAAACAGGATGTTCATAAAATCAGATGTGGAATCATCTGCGACTGAAAGATAAACTTAAGTCACTATCTTCCATCGTCAAGATAACCTCTTGTGGGGTATTCATGTTGAAAAGGGAAACATTCTCAATTGAATATTCAATTGAGAATGTTTCCCTTTTCGACAAAGCTGATGATATTGAACAGGGCGAAGTTGTATCAGAAATCATAACCGCATTCCTAAAGAACAAACTGAACGTACTCTGTAATCCTAGTGACATTGATCATGCATTCCGAGTAGGAACTGTTGCGAATATTAAAATCAGGCCAATACTTGTCAACTTTACAACGAACATAAAAAGGAATGGAATTGCTGTAGCCAGAAAGGAGAAATTGAAGGAGAGAGCATATCAATCTATGAGGACCTAATAAAAGCCCGCTACGAATTGATCCGCATGGCCAAGAAAAAGTATGGTACCAGAAATGCTTGGTCTTTATCCGGAAAAATATACATAATGAAGAAGAACTCTAAAACTCCTGTCTCCTCCTCGGAAGATCTCTAAGGTAATTACTTTATCTTTATGGTACTAGTGTGAACTGTAAATAATGGTTTACTTATCGGCATGTTCCTTTTATTTCAATTCTTTTTTCCTAGCCATCGGCGGCAGCTGTTTTGTTAGCCGTAAACGCGGGTATAAAGAAGCCATGGTTTTATTTTAAAATCCAATTCGGTAAATGGGTTGTGTTTGATTTAAGGACGTTCCATTATAACATCATTTAAAAAATGTGCAGTTGTTTACTGAAGCTGATGCACTCTCATTACCTATAATATGAAATATTCTCGAGGAAAATCGTCTTTTAGTTTCATTCATTTCAATATTCGTTCTCTTTATACGGGATTCGATCTGTTTTCTGAATTACTTATCAGCGAATCTTACTCTGTTATTGGATTATCGGAGACTTGGCTCGACGCTTCTGCTCTATCCAACGCTTTTCATGTATCTGGGTACAAATTAGAGAGGAAAGATCGTGGCAGCCCAGGGGGAAAGTAGCCTTTTACATTAAAAATAGCGTGAAGTATGAAATCATCGATGTTCCGACTCCTGACAACTCTTTTCTCGAACAACTCTGGATATCATTATCAATTGCAGAAAAAAGTGTGTGTCTGGGCTCCTTATATGGGCCTCCACAAAATAACGTACAAGTATGTCTACATTATCTGGAGAACTTGTTCTCATCTTTCATGTCCGTCTATGATATCGTTCTATTCGGAGGTGATTTCAGTATGGACATGAATAACGAAAACCCTCTACAAAAATTGCTAAATAATTATGGCTTGCACCAGTTGATAACCCAACATGTATCTCCAAAACTTCCAGCACGCCAATTGACCTCATAATGTGTTCTGATAGCGATTTTGTGGAAAGTATACATGTAGTCAAAATGGAAGAAATTTCCGATCACTGCTTAGTGGATTGTTCATTAAAAATTCGTCACGTCATCGTCAGCCAACATCAGATCTTTCGTGAATACCGCGATTACTCAAAATTTGAACATGAATCCTCAATACAAGATATATTAATATGACCGACTGGCAGCCCATTTTTTCCATTGGAAGTATTAGCAACAAATTCTTGAGCAGTACAATTTCAGGGGTATTTGAAAAGCATGCGCCTATTAAAGTGGCAAGGATCTCCAAACCTCCAGCGCCTTGGTTGACTGACAACCTCAAAATCATAATGAAGTCGAGGGACAAAGCCCTGAGTAGATATAAAAAACATAAAACTGACAACTCGTGGACATACTATAAAGAATTACGAAATCTTGTAAATTTGGCTGTCAAGAACGAAACAAAAGCTTACATTGAACAAAAATCGAAAGCTGATTAAAAACTCTTCTGGAGAACACTTGATTATGTGAACATGAACCGGAAAAAAAAATAGTGACAATGATTCCTTTGTTGGACACGATGCTAATAGGTTCAATGATTTTTTTATCGATAATGTACCCAATGTTTCCCGGATGAACTACTGCTAGATTATTAAGAATATGCGATAAATGGATTCAATTTTTCTCCTTTAACTTCTGTAGATGTGAAAAATATAGTTCGTTCAAGGAAGTAAATGCTAAAGGCCCTGATAAAATTAATTTAAAAATGTTATCATTGATCCTTCCGAGGTGAGCTCTATCCGCACCTTCATAATAAATAGATGCGGAAAGTTCCCTTCTATATGGAAAATATCCATACCTCAAAATAGCAACCCAACTGACATCACCCACTTCAGGCCTATAAGCATTCTTTCCGCAATTTCTAAAATACTGGGAAGAGAATCAATTAAAATTGTTTTTCGAGCATAATAATATTTTACCAACAATTCAATCTGGGTTCCGTGCTGGACATAGTAGCACTACTGCTTCAGCACACGTGAGTGACGATATTTCGAGGGAAACTGATCAAAAATTAACTACCATATTAGTTCTAATCGACTGTAGCAATGCTTTTGATACCATAAATCATAAGTTGCTGTGTATCAAGTTGCGTTCCCTTGGTTTGGGTGAGTCCGTAGTATCATTAATTAAGGATTACCTTTGTGACACTACAACCATTCGTCAAGGTGTTCCACAAGGCTGCATATTAGGACCATTACTATTTTCGTTATACACTGCTGACTTTTCAAAACAGCTGGAATTCGGTAGAATATGCTGACCCAGCTATATCTTTCCTTCCACCCGTCAGAAATAGATAGATATTGCCTGTCAAAGAATCAACTCTGATTTGCTCTACATATCAAGGATATCTCAATCCTATAACTTACTCCTGAATGAGACAAAAACTGAACTCCTTTTGTTGGGAATCAAAAGTAATTAAATTATCTCTTCCCCTGAACTACATTTATTAATTAACAATGTCTCCCTTAATGTATCAAAAAGTTACAAAAACTTAGGTACTCACTTCGAAAATGACCTTAAATTCGAAAAACTTGTCAGCACTCTTATAAAAAAGTCATTTTAAACTCAAAACTCTACATGCATAAATCCATCCTCTCAACACAAATTAAATTAGATATTTATGGCACTTTAATCTTATCTAGTATTAGCTATTGCTACATGGTTTTTTGGCCTGCCCTAACAAATAAAAAAAAAAATAGCCCGCAAAAAATCCAAAATGCTTGTATTAGATTCGTTTATAATTTACGTAAATATGTTTATAATTTACGTAAATGTCAAATTGTTTGAATTTAGAAGAAAGATTCGTTACAATATTAACAAAAACAAATCCCCCATTTATTTATTCTCCAAATTGAAAAGAGGCTCAGACACATATGAACGAAATACAAGGACCTCTGCATGTTAATCTCTCCCCAAACACAACACCGCCACTTTTGGAAGCTCTTTTACTTACAACGCCGTGAAAATTTATAATTCCATTCCCGATCATGTCAAATCGCCACCTCCATAGCTATTTTCAAAACATGTCAAAACCACATTATATCCAAAGAGATTAATATGAACACATGACATCATCTAATCATATTCTCATGGTATTGCATATTATGTTAGCTAATGGTTTTCATTTTGCTTATTATTATTTTTTATTTCTCTTGCTTTTTCTATTAAATTACAGAAATATGTGAACTAAATTGCAGGTAAGTGGGGGGTTATATGGAAGAGCTTTGCTGAACATCGCCTCCCAAATTAAAATGTCGACATTGATTGAAAATAAACACACATTATTATTATTATTCATACGCCGGAACTACCAAGGCCGATGGCGAGGGAATGATCGTAAAACGAAACGCATTCGGACTTGCCATGCGTGGAATTGTGACGTCATGCAATGGAAGGTTGGTAAACTCTTAAGAAATCATTTATTTATGCGATCACCTATTATATAAACAACTCCATAGCTTTCAATCTTTTTTAACAATTGAAGAATGAGAATTCAATAAAACCATTTCTGAAAGTTTGGCAACAATTATTAAGTTTGTGACAATATATATATATATATATATATATATATATATATATATATATATTTTTCCAGGAAAATAATAAAATTAATATTGAAGAGTTACCTATTAGCTTGTAACGAATAATTTGTTGTCAGTGACACGTTCACAAATGACAATGTTACAGTTATCTAGGTTCATTGAAAACAAGAAAATTACAGTAATATTCAACAAATCATACTCATACATGAACCTATTCATTAACAATAAAACAACGTTTCTCTCAGTGTACATGAAGTCTGACAATTTTTACCATGAATAGTATTGAATAGAGAATTTCAACCGAATAACACCATTTGAAAAACACTTTAACTCCCCTGAATTATACCACATAGATACGGTGTTGCTGATGCTATAATAATACCTTTGTTTCATTACACAAAATGCTCTCTAATAAATCTTCGACATTTTTCAGTCATCATTGTTTTTTTAACATAGTCTACTCGACAAGTTGAAAATGGTCTAAAATCGAGATACTGCTCTTAAAATTATGTGTGATAGCTCATTGGATCCGGAATAACGCCTAGAAAAATGTGCCAAAAGCGTGTATTAGCACATAAAAAATTGCAAAAGTTATAAACAATTGAAGATGAAAAAAAAATGGCATTTCGTTGTTTGCCAATATTTCATAAACTATTGATATTTAAGGAATTAAAAGAAAAGATTCTGAAAGAGGAGAAAATTTCCAATAAAAAACTCTCACCTCCCGGAACTCTATCTCCATTATTTATAATTTTAATTTAACGCTGAAAATGGGTCTTCGAGCGACATTTTTAGGTTGCGCGCGCGGCGTCAAAAGCGAGTACGACACATTAATTAATTTATTTAAGGTATTAAATATATTTTTTTAAATTTGAAAAAATCATTGTGTATTCGGAACACTATCAATAATTTATTCCCGTTGAAAATTTTACTTAAAGTTGATTTTTCAATAAGT